>CAWUDS030006343.1:0-27014 GCA_963859935.3 Lathyrus sativus | reverse complement strand
GTCCTAAAGATAGTTTCTAAGTTTGCTCGCAAAGATATCGCATCTTCTGCCTACGTATCCTAACTAGGATAGAATCAGAGCAATCATAGTTCACCTCACTAGGGATAAAGAACACTTGATTATGATCAAGGTTCAAGGGGGAAAACATAACAATGCTTGTATAAAGTTTAAGAAAACTCTCTAATCTAAGTTGTACACTCAAGAAAAGGGAGTAAGAAATCAATACTATGATTCTTACATAGAGTTAACAAACTCTATCTAATTCTACATTGTAAGACCAATTGGTTCTATCCAGACCAAAAGGTGGGGGAAGGCTCTATCCAGGCCTAAGGAATGAAGGAGAGGGCCTTATCCATGCCTACAGGGTAAATCCAATTGGTTATATCTAGACCAAGAGGAGGGTTGGAAGGGAAGGTTGCTCGTCAAGATATCACATCTTATGCCTACATATTCTCATTATCCAATGAGAAATCAAAGCAGTCGTAGTTCAGGAACGAACTACAGAAAAAGGATCAATTGGTTCTTTCTAGACCAAAAGAGGGAGAAGGCTTTATCCAGGCCTATGAGGGTATTGAGCTATCTATGACCCAAGGGTCAATAGAGAGAATTTCCTTTGGAAGGGAAAAGATAAGGCAACACGGATGAGAACTAAAGAGTTTCATCACTTGGGGGGATAAACTTGACAAAGCATAAAAGCAATACAAGCATTCATTAACACATGATGAGTATAAGAGATATGGTTACAACTATTAAGAAGCAAGCATATTACAATATCAAGCAATGATTTCAATCAAGATAAATGGTTACAACCAAAAACATGCAATCATATGGCAATATCAAGCAAGGATTACAATCAAGATAAATGGTTACGACCAAAGCAAGTATCATGACATAACAATATCATGAAGAGGGTTCTTACAAGACTTTAACACAAGAAGTAACATCCAAAAGAACATATCTTGACAAAGATAAGGGTGCATCTTAACAAAAATGATGGCATATCTTAACAAAGATGAAGGTAATAACCAAAGCAAATAAGTTACAACTTGATAAAGGGTTCAAGATTCCATTGGGATTTCAAGTGTTTTAAGAAAGGGATCAATTATAATGCTTACAAGCAAGAGTTGAAATCCAAATCAAGTACACAAGGTAGATAACAAGCCAAGTTTGTAATTTCAAATTAAACTCAAAGATATGAAGATCAAAGTTTGAAATGAAGGATGAGAGATAGGAGGGTGAAAACCCTAAAATGAATTATACTTTTCTCACAACATAAAGTGTTTCTAAAATAGTAATTTTAGAATTCTTTAATCATTATGTGAAAATATACATTAATACTAAAATTTGAAAAAAAAAATAATCATTTAAAAATGATTAAAAAAGAAGGAGTTATGTTGATTTGAAATTTAAATGAATTTAAATAAAAATCAAATAAATTAATTGCCAAAAATAAGAAGTGTCTCACCCAAGGCTTGAACCCAAGACCTTAGGGTCATGGAAACAAAATCTTACCAACTAGACCACTCTCATGCGTGTGGAATTGAATGGAAAAGGAAGTTAAAATGCAAAAAAACTAAGAAAATCATGTAAAAAGAGCAAAAATGCCCTCACTGAGGGTCGAACCTGGGATCTCACGCATGGCAAAGTTTTTATGGGCAAGGTTACAACCACTGGGGTGGCGATACATCCATTGTATCAAGCCACCCCATTGAATTTTATACCTAAACATGCGCATCTGGGAAACTTCTCAAGGCCAAAACCAATTGAAAAGAGTGAAAACGATTTCAACATAACATCTACAATTCTCAACCAAATTCCATGAAATTTTAGTCTAACTTGCTTGTTTTTTCAAGAGGATCAAGATGGTACCACTCAATTTTTAAAAAGGTGCACACACAATAAAATTCGACTGAACATGCAAGGTGAAGTTTTGAAATGCACTTGAGTTTCGTGGATCCAAAACAGATGAGATTAAGTTCAAAAAATAGACATGCACATGTTCTAAATGTTTTACTTATGATTATGTTCAAAGAGATGAGCTCAAATCCTCACTGAATTATGAAGTGATTATCAAGTTGCAAAACAGTAATGCAAATTAAAATGTGAAAAACAGTAATGCAATAAGGATCTAACAACAATGATGCTCACACACACATGAAGCCCTCAATTTTGGGAACCTGCTCTAACCAGGCAGTTGACAAAACTCATGCTTCCAAACATGTTGCTTATGAATTAAATTCAAAGGATGGTCTCATCTTTTCCATGAATCAGAAAGTGGTTGTCAACTTACAAGTTGGTGACATGGTTTAAAGACTTGGCATATGGACAATACTAAAACAGAAAGACTCAAAGACAAAGTAATTGCTCACGATCTAAACTGCAACTGACCAAAAGCTCATCATATACATTGCAACAAGATAAGGTTGAGCCTGATGGTAGCAGAGGTTATCAAACCTCAAAGAAGCTGACAGAAACAAATGCATCAAAACAACGTTACCAATGGTCTTGACAGCAACAAAATCTAGGCAGAAACTTCACAGACTAAGCTAATCTAAATTGAACAGCCAAATGTCATGAACTCTGTTATGAACTCTGCAGTTCTGATAAGAAGCTAAACTGGCCATCCTCCCAACAAGTCTTGGACAGTAAGCATAAGTGCAACAAACTTCATGTAATACAATCCATTAAACCAAATAGCAGCTCTAAAGCCCCTGGAAGTTCCAATGCTTAACCAAATCTCCTAACATAAGAGACTAAACTAATGTCAACCATATAATCTAGACAAAGCCAACCTAACTTCACCAATGATAAATGTCAAACATAACAATGTTCAACATTATGGCATCTAAACTAAACCTCTCTTGCTGAAAGTTTCCAAAACAGTTTTAGTTTACTTCAACATAACAATAATAATGCTTATTCTAATCATACAATCAAAAACATACTTTCACAAAAATAGCAACACATCATCTAAACCAACTAACATTCCAACAGCCAGCCATATATTGTGTAAGTTCACATATTTTTGACAGCACACTTAACAACTTTAACATGATAATGTACAAACCAATCTCAACCACAAAACAACACATGATAATGCATACTAGTGAATGAGTTTAAAATAACATACCTCTTGTAGTCTTTACTATGCTAGCAGCCAAGAAAATCAGAGATCCTTTCCTTTGGAGCAAGCTTGTGAAGTTACTTCTTTTTGAAGCAACAAATGGTTCTTGAGGACAGTTTGAGTAGATGAGATTCCAGCTGTTGTTTGAGACTATGAACAGATAATACATCATAAACATGAAGTATTCCAAGGGTTGTGATGGTAGGAAATGGTTTGTGTAATGATTTAGTGTGAAAAATGTATAAAAGTCAAAGTGAGGTGTATGAAAAGTTGACTTTTTGTTCTGCATTTTCAAACCATCAACCTCTCTAAATATCAGATTAAGACATGATCCAATGGTTGAGAATGATCCAAGTGGCTGAAAAGTGAATTTGTGGAAAAGTGGAAATAGTGCATTCAAGTGTTGAAACACCAAATTGTTGGATTCATAACTCTCAACTCACAAGGGCTATGGAGGAGTTCTAGCACTTTTTGTAAATCCATCATAGAGCTCTACAACTTTTAGGTTTTAATGATCTTCAGATTCCAAGTGGAACTAGGTGAAAAATCCCTTCAAATTTGGTTGAAAACATGATTTGCAAGGCCAGAAAACTTAGAAACTTTTAGTGTTTTCCCCTCTTGTAATGATTTTGATCATAACTACCAATATACTCATTTTTTGCACATGGACCCCTGTGAGACTTTTGTAGTAATTGTCAAGACCTTTCCAAAAAGCTTTGAACCACCTCAATTGGATGTGTGGTTAAAAAGTTATGGTCTTGCCCCTTTCAAAATCCTAATTTCCCGACTTCTCGATTAGTGCTCAATCTTTGATCCAATTGTCATGAAACTTCATGGATAGATGTAATATAACATTAGGAACATTTTTTATTCACACTTTGAGGTCAAATTCCTTATGGTCAAAGAGTTGACTTTTTGGTCAACGAAACGATCGATCGATAACTATCGGATCAACTGTTGTTGTTTTGGGTCTCTTGAGGTCTTGAAACTTCTTGAGTGGACTTCACCAAGCCAAATTAGCTTCATGGACCATGATCCCACCATTGGAACACCTTTTAAATCAAAAGTCAAACTACAGTTGACTTTTCCTGATCAGAAACCCTAATCTGGGATCCTAAACTACACTGTTCTTAATCTTTGGGTGACAACCTCAAATTGGATTCATACTTGACCCAATGGAGTATCTTTGATGATGTATAAACTTGTTTCATGGAGAATCAATCCAAGACAATGACTGATCAAACCATCGAAACCTCGACTCTTGACTGTACGAAACCCTAATTCATCTGTATCTTGACAAAGACAAACTTGAAATAAGTTATAGTTAGATAAACACATGAAGATGATCCTAGAATGATGATGAAGATCTAGGGGGTCAAAATTTGGGGTGCAACAATAAACACCAATAATAAAATGCACACAATGTTCCATAGCCCCAGTGTTACATATCAGAGCAGACGCCAAATTAAAAGAACAAACGGAAGACTTCATCTTCCACTCACATCTGAGCTCCTACTGTGGATTATCTGCATATTATCCACATGGAGGCAATATTCAAATAGAAGGGGTGAGATATCATGATAATATAAAGAAAATCATGATAAACAATATGCATTAGGTTAACACATGCGTTATCACTCATTCTACAACACAACACAACACACCCAACACCAACACTAAGTTATCCAAACATAAAGATAACATAACAATGATTTAGCTAAATATCTCATATTAATCAACCAACAACATCAACATCAACACTAAGTTATCCAAGCATAAAAATATTACAACAACAATTCAGTTAAATATCTTATATTAATCAACCAACAACATCATCACTAATTATCCACCAACCAACATGGAAATCACATGATAACAAATCCAATTAATCACAAAAATACCACATATTAACAACATAGTGACATGGTTAATATATAATTCAATGAGACTCAGAACCATACTCAATGCATATGCATGTCATACCAATTTTCGTGAACACTCAGGTTCATCGTTCTGATCCCCACCTTCTAGGATCAGAACCACTTATTGATCCATCACCTCCGGGATCAGCTACAGGCCCAATCCACACAATGGGATTTTAGGCTCATAAACAACATACCATTATCCATAAATATATGCAATGCGACTACTTATGCATACAACAACGAGAACATCATCGTGTGTTGCACCCCAAAATTTGCCCAACCTTTTCTTAACTTGGTTTATGTTTCATTTCATTTCTTTCTAGCATTTGCATTGCATAGAATTTTTCATTGAATAGGGGATCAAGAGTTTGTGCATAGAAAGAGGAGTTTACTCAGAGGGTTGAGCCTAAGCAAAGGGTTTTACTCAAGTTTGGATGGTCACCAAGTCAGCCAGAAGTGGGCAGTGGGATTATGAAAGAAAGGTTGGATGTATGTGGGTCAGCTCCTAACTTGGAGGCCAGTTCAATATCATCAGAGGTTTGTGAATTCATGGTTATGGATATAAGATGTTTAGAGAGCTCATTGAGTGCCTTGAGGGTCATTATGGAGCTCATCCAAGTGTTTGTGCTAAGTGTGAAAGGTTACAGTTGAAGGTGTTGCAATTAGGGTTTCATCTAGCTAGTCTTAAGTCAACTGTGAAATTGAAGGAGATTAAAACTCAATTCCAAGTCTCTATGGTCATGGGATGTTGTGTTAGGATATATGGGATATCATTTCAAGTTTAATTCATCAAGGATCAAGTGTGTGAGAAGTTACTAAATTAGGGTTCTCAGGGTAAAATCCCCTATTTAGTTCCTGACTTCAAGACCACCTATCTCAAGATACAAGTTTCATCTCAAATTTGACCAACATGGAACTTGTAGAGCATGTTCTTATCTTTCTTTTGAGTACTAGAAGTCCTTGATTGGATTTATAGAACTCAAGTTATGATCCAGACAAGTTACAGGTCATCAGATGAATGTGATTTTGGTCAACAAAAGTCAACCAACTTCTAAGCCATTTTTAACCTTGAAGGATGTTTCTCCTCAACTTTTGGCCAACATGAAAGTTGTAGGTCTTGGTCTTAGCATTCCAAAATGTACTAGAAGTCTTTCATATAATTTTTAGAACTCAAGTTATGAGGGTTGCAAGTCAGGGGTATTTTGGGAAAGTGAGATTATAGGTCATAAAATTATAGGTCCATTTCACCAACTTGCACACTTCAAATGAAGATTTTTCCAACATCAAACTTGCTCCAAATGGTGTTATTTGCTTAGTCAAGCATTGAGAAATCATGGTTTATGCTTGGAATGAAGATTGGATATGAGAATTTTCATGAAAGGAAGCTTAAAAGGGCAAAATTGGAATTAATTCATTATTGACCATTTTGGTGCAAATAAGTGCATTTTTTGTGTGCAAACTTCATTTCAAATACATTGGCAATTTTACAATTTGAATTTGAGGTGTTTAAATGAGCCATTTTCAAGGTTTCTTCATTATGAAGTTACACAACAAACATGAGCCATTGAGATCAATTAAGGCTCTAATCCTGACCATTCATATCCCATGTGGTACCAGCAAGCATTTTCAACCATTTTGGAGCCAATTTTGAGTGAAATTTGTGTACACAAATGAGCTTAATTTTCAATTCCTTGGATTTTCCATTGGGCTGTTAGAGGCTGAGTTTGGGCTTAATTCTTGTCAAGATCCATTGCATATAAGGTTTTGAACATTCACAATTCATCAGAAGTGGAAATTGGAGCCAAGTTGATCAAGTTCAGTTTTGAAAAAGTGTTAAAAATTCAAATTTCGAATTTGGAAATTGAGGCCATTTCAAGGGAAATTGTGAATTGCAAAAGCTATAGTGAGGTTTATTGAACGATTCTGGACAATTATCTTCAAGCTTAAGCTCTATTTGAAGGCTCAGTGGAAGTTCTCCACTAGGTAATTGAAAATCAACTTTACACTCTTGATAAGAATCAATTCACTGTCATTTTTGCATATTTGAGACGTAGAAACAATGTAGATCATTAATATGTAAAACGAACTGGCATTGGTTGTGATTGTTGGATGATGATAAAAATGTTTGGATCTGTTTTGGCTTGTTTATGCATGTTCTTGCTTGTTTGATGCTTGATCTGTAACCTACGTGACTTCTAGATGAGTTTTAAACCAAATTGGAGTTGTTTTAGTGAACTTGAGATTTTAATGCATAATCTTGTTGGTTCCGGTTTGAGAGTTTCACGCATGTTTAGTGGTTTTTGAGGCCAGATATGAGATCCTCGTGATCTCTAGATGAAGTTTGATATAAATTTCATGCGAAATGGTTGAGAATTGGTGAGACACTATGTTGTTGTTGCTGCGCGCGGTGGTGCTTGGTCGAAGAAGACGATGAACAGTGTGTCCGACCAGCTGTGTGTGTTTAGGGTTTCTGGAGGTAGGGGATGATGAGGTGTCACGCCCAGGTTCACATGATTTGAATACTTTTGATTCCAATGGTGGAGATTAAGAAACACAGTGGGTGTGAGTTGACTGAAACCATGGGATAGCTTTTGAACTTTCATTAATGCGCTGGCAGTCCCCTAGCCACGTGATTGTTTACTTTTTGATCAGACGCTTATGATTGAGTGTCCATGATGCGCTGTGTTTGACTTATCACGCTAGATCACCAGGTTTTATTTTATTTTGTGGATTTTCTGAGTGGGCCTTGTGAGTACGCGCTATCCACACCCCCAGACTGGGCCCAACTTCATTTTGTGCTGATTTTTGTTGCTATTTGCCACGCTTATTTTTCTTTTTCTCTTTATTTTATTTTGTTTTTATTTTATTTTCTGTTTACAATTTTAATTAATTAAAATAGCTCCAATATTCTAAAAATTCACCAAAAATATTTTTTATACACTTTGAGATGTCTAATATTTTTTGGACATTTTTATTTTATTTTCCAACTTTATTTTCAATTAAAAAAAGAATTAATTATTAGAGTTGTTTTAATTGAATTGAATTGTGACATGGTTTGCTTTTTCATTATTTCTCTCATTCCTTTTTGATCCAATGATTGAAAATTGATCCTCATCTCAATGATGAGTTGATCAATTTTTGAGGACCATTTTGCCCCTGGTTGTTGACTTTTGTGGCTTTTCTTCTTGCTTTTGTTTCTCCCATTTCAAAGTGGTACATCTAAATGATTTGATTCTTTTGATGGTGCTTTGAGGGGACATTTATCTTGATTTCTTGGCCTCTGGTTTCCAACTTGTTGATTGATGCTTTTCTTTTTGTACTTTCAACTTGAACTCCTATGCTTTTCTTTTGTGCTCTTACTTACATTTCTTCTTGTTGTGCTTTGCTATTTCTTGTGAGCTTTCTTCTCTTCATCTCCCTTCTATCCAATGACCTTGGAGTGTCATTTAAGGTGGCTTGGTTCCTCCTTTGGAGGTATTTGAAGCATACCTAGAATGATGAATCCTTGAGGACACTTTTGGTGTTTCTTTGTGTTTGATAAGTGATGCTTATGGTTGAGTACCTATTATGGGTTCCTTGCTGCCCTCATTTGGTCTCCCATCCTCACTTGGTTTTGAGGTTTGTTTTACCTTTCATTTTGGTTTGATTTTATTGGTGTGGTTGATGTTGATTGACTTAGGTCATTTCATCCCACTTTTTGGTGCATCTTTGTGTGGTTTGTTTATGTTCTTCTTGTGCTCTTCTTCTTCTATCTTTTCTTGAATTTCCATATGCATGCTTGGTTGAGATGAGCTTGTGGTGGCTGCTGCCCCACACTATTTTCCTCCCACTATCATTATACTTGTGCATTCTATGTGTGCATCCTTTCATTTGCATATGCATTCTTCTTCTTCTTTTTCTTCTTTTGCTTTTCTTTGCTATGCTCCCCATAAGTTCTCTAACCTCTTGAGGTTATGATAGACATTAGGTGCCCAACTATGCATGATAACATTACGTAGATCCATTTTGAATCCCAACTTTAAGTCCACTTTGCATGATAACTTTTAGGATTGACTAGTTTCCCATTAGTGTTCCTTCTTCTCTTCTCATCTTCAAACATTCATAAAACACTTAATAAGGAATGACAAGTGTAGCACGCTACGAGCCTTAAGCTACTTGAGAAATGGTAATTGAGGGTCCTCCTCTCAAGGACCTAGAGTGTTTAGTGTACACCCTTTGGGTTATATACGACGCATTCGCTCTTAGGTCATAGTCTCTAGTGCGACATGAGTTGCAAATCAAATCCAAAACACTTCTTCTCTAAAAACACAAACACTTCAAACCTTTTCACCCTTTGGGGTTCTTAATCAAGAAAAATCTTTTCACAAAAAGAGTGTCGTTAACTCTTAGTTCTACTGCAAACGGTAACGCCTAAGTCTCCAATGGTCGAGCTGCATACACCAACTGCTAGAACTATCTGTTAACCCTACTCGGGCCTAAAAACTTTTGAACCAACCTATGGTCCTTTTTAGCCCGAACTACATTTGCTCTGATCTTTCATACCATATGAAAGTACGTAGGCACGAGACGCGATGTCTCGGCGAGCAACCTTTCCCCCTTTCTTTAGCCGTAGTTAGGCGAACTGCGTTGACTCTGACTTTCCCATTGCACGAGGGAGTACGTAGGCACAAAGCGGCGATGATCTGCTGAGTCAGTTCTCTTTTCTTTTTCTTTTGTCCTTAAGCCTTTAGCTAGATAGTATCAACACAACCTTTTAGATAGACAATGATGTGTGGATCCCGTCGAGTACGACAAATGTGAGGGGTGCTAATACCTTCCCCTTGTGTAACCAACTCCCGAATCCAGACATGTTTGCGATGACCTTGTCTTTCCTTTTTCTTTAGGTTTTTGCGATTGTTTCCTTTCCCTCTCTTTGGGATAAATAACGAAAGTGGCGACTCTTCTGTTTTTCCACCGGTGGTTTTTTTGCAGTTGCGACATCGTGCATAATAACCCACCACCATAGTTATTGTACGTTGCCCAAATTGGCCAACAAGCATAAAATATAGTTCACACAACATATATATCTTTTATGCAATCACAACAACTCCAAATAATCACATAACATGTATACACATTAAATATCCACATCATCAATTTCACTCATCATAGCAACTTCACCAACATCAACATCATAACAACATCACCAGCATCAACATCATAGCAACATCATCGTAACAACATCAATATAGTAACATAATCATACTTCGTCATAACATATAATATTATTCATCATTCAGAATAATCAACAATCGACATCAACAGTAATAACTTTAAATTTGAACAATTGTATACACTCAATCATGTTACTTCATTATAACTCCCTGATTCGCTAATCGAGCATACAAACCTTTACAAACATCCATATAATAGACACCTGAATATTAATAAAATATTTCACCAAACATTTTCATGTTACAGCTTATGTGTTAGCTTTTTAACGCTTTAGACGGTGCCTCAAACGAACTTACGGATCAAAAGTTATGATCAAAACGATTTCGAGTTACAAAACCAGAGAGCTACTACGGCCGCCCGTAGCATGGGCTACGGCCAGTAGCACTCCGAAGAAAAAATTAGAATTTTTACATGCCCATGATGCCCTAGTCCAGGGGGCTGCTACGGGTACCCTTGATAATTACTACGGCATGTAGCAGGGCCCAGAAAACCCTCTTTTTTATGCAATTTTATGCGATTTCTCATATTCTTTTAGCCTTGCAACAGACCCTAAACCCCATGTCTTGACCTCCAACAATCCTAAAACACAGCATAACATATAGAGCATCATTCAAGGGGATTAAACACATAGTATTCATCAATTCCTTCATAACATTCATAACATTATTGAGAAAAACACACAATTTATCAGCAAAGATAAATCAAAGTTCATAGAATAGGAAAACACAACAATCCAACAATGCAAAAACCTAAACCCTGACCCACCATTCATCATACTATCCCTTCGAGAATCAGAACCCCACTCTTACCTTAGAATTCTTGCAACAACGCTTCTTCTACCTCAACAATGGTTCTTCTCTTCCCTTTTGCCCTAGCTCTGCTCTTCTCCACTCTCTCCAAAACTTGTACTGGCACTTTTATTCCCAAATTCTTCTTCTTCTTCTTATTATTATTATTATTATCATTATTATTATTATTATTATTATTATTATTATTATTATTATTATTATTTCCTAATTAAATAATAACAAATAATACTAATAATACTAATTATCTAATTTAAATAATATTTACCTACTATTATCTAAATAAATAATTACTAACTAATATTACTAATTAGTTACTAACCACACCACCCATCTCTATGCAATTGGTCACACACCTCCAACCATTTTCTCAACGTCTAGTCTTAAGTTACTACCTCACGCCAAGGATGCCCCAAACACAACAAAACACACATAATCACATATATAAATACAATATTAGATAATTTCAATTAATTAAAATAAAACGGGTGTTACAACTTTCCCCCACTTAGAATATTTTCGTCCTCAAAAATTAACTGATGCCAATAAATCAGAATACGGCTCACGCATTTTTCCCTCCACTCCCAAGCACATCCTTGTTCAAGAACACAAGTCCCCAACAAATCCTCCAAAGACTATATAGTTCTATCTGTCTTGCCATCTGTTTGTGGATGGATGATAAGCTGAATTCAATCTCATCTTCAATCCCAAAGCCTCTTGCAAACTCTCTCAAAATCTGGAAGTGAACCTCAGATCTCTATCCGACACAATACTCAAAGGAACTCCATGCAGCTTCACAATCACACTGATATAAATCTCTGCCAACTTCTTCGAGGAAAAACTGATGTTAGTCGGAATAAAATGCACTGATTTCGTAAGTTTATCAACAACCACCCAAATGGCATCATGCCCTCTCTGAGTATTCGGAAACCCAGTAACAAAATCGATTTAAATGTTGCCCCATTTCCATTCTAGAATATCCAACGGTTGCATCAAACCATCAAGTTTCTAATGTTCCACTTCTGACTTCTGACAAGCTAAGCAAGCGTACACAAACTGAGCCACATCACGCTTCAATCCAGGTCACCAAATATCTTCTTCAGATCTTGATACATCTTTGTTGCTCCTAGATGAATACTCAAGCTACTTCTATGAATTTCTTCAAGAATCATCTTTTTCAATTCAGAATCATCAGGAATACATATTCTATCACGAAATCTCAGCACACCTTGCTCATTCACTTTGAAGTCACTATCCTCAGTATGATTACTTCCAATCATCAAGTCCACCAACTTCACATCCAACTTCTGACTCTTGCTACTATTATTAATAAAATCATTGTTGATTTTTAGCATACCCAACATCACACTTTGCGGGGTCAGCTCACAGACCAAGCTTGAGTCTTTAAACTACTCAATCAATTCCAACTCTCTAACCATCATAGCAGACATGTGCAAGGACTTTGGACTTTACGCATCAGCCCCGACATTAGCTTTTTCAGGATGATAATTCAAGCCAAAGTCATTATATTTTAAAATATCCAACCATCTCCTTTGCATCATATTCAACTTTTTCTGATCAAACAGATACTTCAAGCTCTTATGATAACTATAAACCTAAAATCTAGAACCATAGAGATAATGTCTCCAAATCCTTAACACAAAAACCACTATAGCCATCTCTGAATCATGATTACGCCACAGAGGCACACAAAATCATCAAATAAACATAAAACTCCCCAAAGCCCCGGTGTTACGTATCAGAGCATCCCTACGACTCGCCATAAACCAAGCTAGCTACACACCTGGATTATCTGTACTTCCAAAGAAGCACAGACCACAACAAAAGCAAGGGGTGAGAAATCGCGATCAAAATATAACGGTAAAAACGTACATGAATAAAAGGCAGTAAACATACAATTATCATTTCACATACGTCAACCCGGACCTACTGTCCCACACCAACACATCATATAAGCAATGCAACACATGCAACTCAACACTATGATATGTGGTACCGACTCAAACTCAAGATAGATCGCATACACTCCATCTGAGCAACGATCTACCCCTACAAGCTCCCCTTCGGAGTACGGGCAAATAACCCGGAATAGATCACATACACTCCATCGAGCAATGATCTATCCCTATCACACTCCACTGAGCACAATCAATCTCAGGATAGATCGCATACACTCCACCGAGCAACGATCTATCCCTACCACGCTCCTCCTTGAGCACACGAGTGAATCACATACACTCCACTGAGAAATGATTCACCCCGTCAATATGCTTATGCAAGACTTAAATGCACACTGTTGCACCCTAACGTTTGACCTTAAGATCCCACCCCATTTGTTTGTTTTTTGTTCCTTGCTTGCTTTATTTTTATTTCTATTTTTTTGTATATATGTTTATTGTGACTAATCATCTGGTTTAGGCCTAGATTTCGATAAATAGGTAGTACTCTTTCCTTTTCTCAGTCAAGTACCTCAAGGTGCCACCAGTTGATTCTGACTCATAAAGATCCTAGGGGATTGCCTACTAGCTTGAGTCTTCTAGTTCATTGAAGATTAATTCAACCAATTCCCGCATTAGGATTGTCATCTTCAAAAGAATTGCTTAAGTTTTCATGGATTCAAAGTGTTTCGCGGGTGGAGGTTTTACTCAAAGGATTGTGATTGGTTTGTGATTAAACTAAGGACAAAGGACTAATCGATTCATTGTTTCAAGTACACCTCAAGTGCATAGGGGGGTTATTTTCAATGTCCATCTCCAAGCCTTTCAATGCCTATTCCAAAACCAATTTCATTGATAGTCCACATCATTTGTGTTTGTTCTATTGACCCAAATTCCAATAAAGTCACAAATTGGCAAAACCCCACAAGTCAAGAAGGAAAGTTGTGATAATTTTCTAACTTAAGGTTCCAAAGGGCGTCAAGAGATTTGCAAAAGTCATAGTGGTACAATGTCAAGAATTGGAATTCATGGAAGAACCCTCTGGGCATGGTAGGTTGACGGTTGCAATCTTAAGGCATGATACAAGCTCTCAAGGTTAATTATCCAAACGCATTTACTAGGATGACAAGATCACTAAGCAAAAATGGACTTTGTTTAACAGAAATAAATACATGCTTATTCTTTTCAAAAAGGAGCCTCAATCAGCATACAGTACAGTACATATATTGATTTGTCACTAATAATTATTATGTTTCAAACCATCAGTAAATCCCCTAAATTACAAAGTTCTTGAGAATTTGAATTGGGCGATATAGATCGGGCGGTATGAAGTTGACTTGCAAAGGATTCCGTAGTTTTTAGAGATACTAATATGTTGTCGGTGAGACACTTTGATGCGCAACAGCAGGAAGACAATCTCGCAGCAGTTCTCTAAGCTCCCTCACCAACACATGAAACAATAAGGGATTTGATTAGAAAATTACAAGAAAGGTTCCCGTTCAGTTTGATGTCAACAGGCCATCATCATGCTGACAACATCAGAAAAATGATTTAAACTATCAAGAACTCCAAAGCTGCCCTGCCGATGAGTGACACGAGAATACAAAGTAGCAGTGGAAGGAAATGTCGGGATTTAAAATACTTACCAAGTCTTGAGTACGACTGGCCCGGTGAACTACAAGGCCCCACCTATGCAAAGTCTTGAAGGCTTCGGACCGAAAGAAACAAGACTCCGTGTTGCTCTGTGAGACCAACCGCCATGAGTGATGAGATGCCCTCAGTATCCAACAATAGCGCACACCCTGTCAAATTACAAGCAGTTTTTTTCTTTTTCAGAATAGCAAAAGATGAGACGATAGCACGTTTGAAAATCAAGCCAACAAAGGGCATCCCAATAAAGGATCCTAAACCGCATCAACCCACGCTCCGTTTGCAGGGAGAAACCTGTGTGACCTGCCAGAAATAAGGACATAAGATATCAAGAGCCCTTTCGTTTCTTATATATTGCTGTGATTTGGCAAATTCGGTTTAAGAATAGTGGTGTTCAAACATTTAAAATCAACACTTACTTAGAGCATTAACAAGACATCATTGAGAAACGGCGTCATTTCCTGCGTTTTGCCCCTGTGTTACAGCTCTCGAGTCTGTTGTCTTCTGTCATGCCTTGCATATGCAGCCTTTATGAGCATCAAATTCCACCTTTCGTTCCTGTCACAACAATAATACTATGCAAAGTTATTATGAAAGTTTTGCCCCGTCTACAACCGATCCTGCAAAGAAGAGGTGCACGTCATCGAATGCGGTTATAAAGGGAATATAAAACAGACAGAGATCAAATGACTAACTCATTAAATATAAAAGATCAAGGAAACTTGTCCGTGTATTGCTATCGAGACATGAATTTCCTCAATTTGAAGCCTTCCGCGAGGAAAACCAGTCACAGTGAACTCAGCCACTTATTGGAGTTAGTATTGAATTCTTTTAAAGTAATTTCATGATCTAATGCCATGACAGTCAATGAGTTGTAACGACCATGCTTCTTCTGCTTCTTTCTTGTACTGAACAAAGTCAAAGAAGAGTTTTATTAGTAATCACAGGAACAGTTAACATAATTTGGATTTCGAAATATCCTTAACGGAGGGTAACTTGTAATGACTATTGAGTAAGAGAATGGAAACTTTCATCACCATAACATCAACGACGACACCGCATCTCTCGTTGATTGGTAGGCAAGAAGCGTAAGGCAGAGCTTGACAAGTGCCACGTCGACCTGTTGTATGAGCTTCTCCATGCTGGCATTCATCCGGAACTAAACCTGCATATGAAATAAAGACAACAATAGAAACAAGATTCATTCCAAGTTTATTTTCCCAATCGAAATCATCATCAACATATGAAAAGGAAGATGTCCAAGCGCGCATCAGTTTGAAGAACAAAACCATACGGATAGAGAGTAGATTGAAAGGAAGAAAATATACTCTGCAAATGCTACACCTCATCTCCAATACGCATGTCAAACCCGATCTTCTCCCCTCTGGGCTTCTAAACCACCTTCTGGCCCAGAACAATCGCTAGTTACACCTGCCAAAATCACAATCTCAAGTTAGTAAATCAATTGGAGAATATTTCACAAGAAGATTCGGATACTTAATCCAAATCCTAATTATTTGAACGTAGACGGATTAATACGATATCAAGGATTTGATTCTCATTTAACAGAGATTGGAACAGAACAAGAAAGTTTTGAATTAACTTGTACCAAAACAGAAAGCCCAAATCAGCATTCAAATTATTTTAATCAAATTCAATCAGGGAATCCTAATTGAAGCCTATATAAAGAGAAGAATGAAAACGAGGAAAAGGAAGCTATCGCGAAATCAATGGGGGGGAAACTTATCTCTCTTCCATCGGTGGAACTGTTCTCGACGCCGCCGCAAATACCAATCGGTGGAACCTCATCGCCATTTCCGCCACTCCCAAATCTCGGTAAAACCCTCTTTCATGTTAAAATTGCTTGTGTCATTGATGCTTTGATATGATTGTTACAGGTTTAGAATGAGAACAAAAACAGAAAAGAAGAAGGAGACGCGAGAAAGACGAAGAATGGGAGAGAAGAATGGTGATCGGAGATAGCAGAGATGAACGGAGGGGAAGCGAGATTGAGAATTTGGGGGGCCAAAAAGGGATTAGGTTTCCGTCTTGTTTTTTTCTGTTGTTTTCTTATTTGTATAATGTAATGCCTAATCACACATTAATCACACACACGCACACCACTTAATCATTCGTTAACCACCCTAACTCACCCATTAACCCGTTTTCATTTTATTCTAATTGGATTCATTAATTTGTTTTTTTTCTAATCAAACTTTTAATCTGTTTTATTTAATTAATTAGTTAATCAGACCTTAAAAAAATAATAGGTTAATAATCTCTTATTAATCAACCAAAAGTTTTTATTTTATTTAATCTTTTATACCCTTTTAGTTTTATCCATTAAGTTTAAATTAATCTTAAAAATAATAATCTTTTAGGAAAACTTTTTTAAATAATCGGCACTTTATAATTACCATTTATCTAATTAATTATAATACTCATAATTTATAGTCTATAATAATAAAAACTACCTTATTTTATCAATCCACATCTAAGTTTATTTTTTCTAATAATTTAAATCAACTTTTCTTTTCCTAAAATCAACTTCATCAATTAATTAAACCTTTTATAATAATAATCTTTTTATTGTGTTTTAAAATAGCATTTTATTGAATTCTTGTTCACTCATCAAACCTTTTATATAGTTTATTTTATTAAAACTTTTAAGAATAAAAATAAAACTTTTTTATTATAATCAACCTCTCACATTAGAGTAATTTATTTTACCGAATAAATTAATCATCATAGCGTCTTATTAGGCTTTAGACTTTAATTTTAAATCTTACCTAAAATCAAATCAACATTTTCTTATAATATAAACTAAAATCAAATCAACAATTAAAATCAATCAATAGCGTAAAATACAACCCAATCGTGCACATTCACATTCACGACAGATTTACTCTCACACACTTCAGCGCTTTCATGCATATGTGTATGATTTTATTTCCGCAATTTATTTACAAGCAATTTACATTATCTTCATTTATTATTATTGCATTGTCCGTCCAAAGGAAGAATCTGTGCATGATCTCAACAATCTTGCGCATGCATCATTTGCATCATTTCCCCGTGATCCTTGATCTCATTCAAGTCGATCTCTAGGACAGATCCTACCCCATAGGAGGACCTTTGTCTTTATCTTTACAACATAGAAACAAACAATTCAAACAAATATTCAAACACAATAGAGAAATAGATGTTAATCATCTTAAGCGAGATAGAATCTCCACCCCACATCAATACAAACAACATGTAGAGACTTTGCCTTAAGAGAGATAGAGGCGTACCTCGTCGATCCCAATACGAGTACTTGAGCCCTTCTCTTAAGATGATGCAAAGACTATTTTCCTACAATTTGTGGCGGTTAAATCTCCCTTAAAATGACAACTCATCTCCCTCTCCTAAAATCAATCAACCAACTACCCTAAACACGTAGGAACTTTGACCATAGTCAAAGATCTCCTCAAACCCTTTAGGGGAACTACAAATACTCTGATTCCACTCCGTAAGGATATGTAGGTGTTGCACCCTAAAATTTGCTCAACCTACTTCACTTGGTTTATGTTTCAACTACATTAGCATTTGCATATAAAGTCATGTACATAGTCTAATCATCTGCATAGCATAGCATAGCAAGTCATCCAACAAGGGATCAAGTACTATTCTAATCTCTATGAGCCTATCAAGAGGTTATTGTTCAAATTCAGGCCTATCCAAGTCATCAGAAAGAATTTGAAATCTAAGAAGTCAGTGGATCAAGCAGTGGGTCTCTCTCCTATCTTGAGGGTATTTGAAGATCATCAAAGAAGTTGTGAGCTGTGAATTGAGCATGGAGGGTATATAGACATCATAGAGGACCTAGAGAGTCATTTTTAAAGTGAGACAAGTCATTGATGTGATCACAAGAGTTGCAGTTGAAGAAAGTCAACTAGGGTTTTATCTGGGTCAACCCTAGGTCAAATGATTGATTGAAAGGCATCAAGGTCTATCTGAGAGATGTGGGGTTCATAATTTGACATGTAGATAAGGATTTGGTGTTTTGCCAAGAAGAAATCAAGAGAAATCAAGAAGAAGAGGAGTTTCTAAATTAGGGTTTCTGTGTAAAATCCCCTGATTTAGGGAAAACTTCCAAGCAAGATAATTCAAAATGCAAGCTTCAAATGGATCCTTGGCCAACATGAAACTTGTATAGGATCTCAATACCTTTAATTTGAGTGGTGGAAGACATCAACGAGATTTATAGAACTCAAGTTATGGTCCTTGCAAGTTACAGGTCATCTGAGGTATCTGAAATTTTGTCTGTGAAAGTTACTTGTTTTCCAAGCAACTTTTACCCCTCAAGGAGATTTCAAATTAATTTCTGGTCAACATAAGAATTGTTCCTCATTGTCTTAGATTTCTAGAAAGTTATGGTATGCCTTCATATGATTTGTGGAACTCTACTTATGACCTTGGCAAGCAAAGGGTATTTTGGTCATTTGAGAATTACATGTCATTTCAAGCCCATGCCCAAAACTCATACAAGGAAGCTTCAAATGAAAAACTTCACAACATAAAAGTTGTTCCAAATGACATTTTGAGTCTATAAAAGTGATCATGAAAGTTTGGAAATGCTCATAGCTCAAGGTTTCAAATTTGGTCAATTAAAAGTGAATTTAATGAATAAAAGTGACCTAAAAATGGGATTTTTCATAACATGGCCAAATGGGATGAAATTATAGGTCATTTTGATTGGAAAGAAGGTTTTAAGAACATTGGAAAAAGTAGATTTTTGAGTTTAGGGCAAAGTTTGAGAGATACCATTGGTTACTTATGTATGAAGTTACACATGCCAAAATTCAAGGGATTTGAGTGCAAGAAGTTTCTACCAAGTTCTAGAGTGTTCTATGAGTGTCTATATATTGAGTAGAGTTGCTTCATTCAAGGGTTGGTGATTCATTTTGATCAAAACACCAAGTTTCATCTCATTCTTCAACTTTGCAAATCACATAAGAACTCTATCAAATCTTCATCATTCTCCACAATTCTTGATCCTATCATCATCTACATCCATCATAGATCAAGTTTCCATCAAAATCTGTTTGAATTGAGGAGGAATTCGTGCTATCCAACTTCATCATCCAAATTGCAAAAGGAAGTGGTTATGGCAATCCAAGGGGTTTGAGCAAGAACTACTGCATACAGAATCAAGAACCAAGTTTATTGAGCAAGTCCCAAGCATTGCAAGCTGTGCATCCAAGGTTTTCTGCATCTGTTTCCATCTTTACACCAGGTTAGTTTTCCTATCGAATTAGCTAGAATTAGTTGGAATATTAGAGAATTTTAGGGTTAGAACTGTTAAGTTAGGTTAGATGATTGAATTCAGAGAGTTTGAGAGGATTCCATGAGGGTTGATAACAGGTTGTTAAATCTTTAATGATCAAGATTTCTCAGGACGATGAGTGTTAATGCACATATAGTAGCTTGTTGAGATCAGAGCAATGTGTAGAGCATGCTAGTGCCAAGAATTGTCAAGAATAACAGAGTGCATGGCAGTGGATTTTGGTGAGCAGGGATCTTTACACCTATCGGGTTTTGCTTTAGGGGAAGAATTAAGAGAAAATAATACCATGGTAGTGTAGAGGGAAGAGCATAGATCATTTTTGGTTTTTATAGTGTGGAATTTCATTGAGATTTGAGGGAGAACAGAGGTGATTAAGATTCGTGCATGGGAGGATTTTTTCTGAAACCTAGGGTTTCCAAGGTAGAAGACGAGTGAGAACCGTGGGATCATATGTTGGACTTTGACTCTCAAGCTAATCCAAGGGCTCACATTTGATTTCAGAATTTGGAGGGAAGACTGGTTGTGAAACGCATCGTTTCACTTAAAGCCTCAGACTGGGCTTTAGTTACAATTGATATTCATACCCCCATTCACCCAGGCCCAACCAATTGAACTGAGTTAACTGCTATTGGCACCGTTTTCTGTTTTTTTTCTTTTTTGTATTTCTGATCAACTGGGCCCAGACGCGCTTTGCTATGCGCGCCCCCCAGTCTGGGCCCATCATCCATGTTTTAACTGAAATAATTGATAATTGCACCCCAGCCAACTTAATTCATATTAATCTCATTCAATTTTTTTATTTCTTTAAAAAATCATAACAAATTGGAAATTGCATGTTTTTAAATGGTTGTTTTTGAATATTTTTCATAATTCTGTTAAGAAAATTGTCATATAATAAAATTAGCATTTTATTTTATTTTTGCATTTTTAGTATATTTTTATTTTAAATAGGTTGTAAATAATGTTTAGTTTAATACATGATATTGTTGATTTTAGTTTAGTTAGATACTTTTATATTTTGGACCTATTCTTTTTAGGGTATTTCACTTAGAACTTTAGCTTGTATATGAAATTTAATTCATGATTTTAGGACTTAATTTTAGATGATTTGTTTAGGTGTGATTAGGAGAATCAAAACTAGGGTTTAGGGATAACATAAGTGTAATAAATCATTTCTTTTAGGAGTTGTAGTTTGAATTTTGGGGTATGGGACTATAGGGATATTATGGGTAGATACTAGACCCTTAGAAATTACTAGGTTTCCCCTATTCTACTATTACTATTAGTATATTGCTTGTGCTTGCTTGATTGTGTGGTGTGCCCTCTCTAGGGTTATTATCTGACTGTGTGGGGTATTGGGCTTGTTTGGGGCTTAGGGTTTGAGCTGAAGACTTTGATGATGAAGCCCATTGAAGACAGAGAATGAAAACCAACTTCCAGAGTTGATGAGGAGTATCTCTTGCTGGCAGCTGTTGAAGGTTATAGGATCTAGGAGTTAAGCAGAGCTCTAGAGTAGAAAACTTGATTCACAAATGTGGAAGGTCTTGTTTACCTCCATCCCTCTCTATGATGCAGAGTCTCTCTAAGACATTCACCCCCTTCCTTTGGAAGGCTTGGTGATAATGTCTAAGAGATAGAACTCTTGAGAGAAATATTCTATGTGTTGTTAGCAGTCTGTTTGCCACCTTTGGTGGTCAACTAATTGTTTAACACCTCAGTTCATTCTTGTGATTGGTTCTTCATCTTAGAGATTGAGACTTGAAGAAAAGCCATTGTAGACTGATGATAGAGACTTTGCTTGAAGGATTGAAGATGAAGACTGATGCTTGCTTGAAGCTTGTGGATAGTTGATGATGACTTGAAGACAGATGCTGATGAAGACTGCTTTTGCTGTTTATTTTTGCTGTTTATAATTCTTGATGTATTGATTGAATTTCCCTGACTGTATTGTTTGTTGTTTAACCTGTTAGGTTGAAAGTGAACCTTGTTCACTTTTGCCTGTTGTTTTCTAGGTTCGAGGTTGAGTGGGACTCCTTTGCCTCGCTTGTATTGCTGCATCCATGCATTTTACTGCTTTATTGTATATTTGCTATTGTTTCTGTTTCCGTCTATTCCTTAGGATCTCTGTTTCTCTCTGCGCAAGAAAGGAGCGTGATAGACACTAGGTCTTAACCCATGCATGATAACATTAGGTCAGTTTTATTCCCTTTGCAACCGTAGGATAGAGTTCTGTCTCTTCTTTCTCAAAACAAACAGAAAAAACACAATAAAACTTTCAAACACAATAAAAGACACTTCTTCCGTAAAGAATGTGAACTCATCAAAACGTTATTTTTGTCCGCTTGGACCAGTAATCAGGAAAACCCTTTTTCAGAAGGAATAAAAACAATCAAAACAGACTTGTGTTGTACGTGGCCCGAACTACGTTTGCTCTGATCTTTCATGCTGTATGAAAGTACGTAGGCATAGGATGCGATATCCTAGCGAGCAACCTTCCCCTCCTTTCCCGTAGGTAGGCGAACTACGTTGACTCTGATTTCTCGTTCCAGACGGGAATACGTAGGCATAAAGTGCGATACTTTGCCGAGTCATTTTCTTTTCTTTTAACCCCTGACCTTTAGTTTAGATAGAAATAACAATCCATACCCGAAAACAAGCGTGGATCCCGTCGAGTACGACGGACGTGAGGGGTGCTAATACCTTCCCCTTGCGTAACCGACTCCCGAATCCAGGATTTGGTTGCGATGACCATTCCTTTTCCCCGTTTTTTGCGAGGTTTACTTCGAGCGTTTCCTTTCCCTCCGTTGGGATAAATAACGCACGGTGGCGACTCTTCTGTTCAGCCGGCGCCGATTTTCGCAGTAGCGACAGTAGGCATAAGATGCGATATCTTATCGAGTATACTTAGAAATAAATCTCTAGGGTCTTTTATACCATTAAGCAGATAAACACTTAGCGATAAACAAACATAAAACAAGAGGTTCCTGTAGAGTACTATAGAAACTTAGGATGCTAGTACCTTCCCTAAGTTTAACCAACCCCCGAACCTATAACTCTCTAGCTTGCATTTGCATTGCATTGTGGGAATTTCGATCTTTATCCCTTCCTTTGGACAAATCAAAGTTCGGTTGCAAATTGAATTAAAGATTCAAACTAATCAATAGTTTGGTATCCAAATTTCACCGTGACACACACAGCACACACGGTGCACACGATCCTTCGATCACATTCCATCATGTATCATATATATATATATATATATATATATATATATATATATATATATATATATATATATATATATATATATATATATATATATATATATATATATATATATATATATATATATATATATATATATATATATATATATATATATATATATATATATATATATATATATATATATATATATATATATATATATATATATATATATATATATATATATATATATATATATATATATATATATATATATATATATATATATATATATATATATATATATATATATATATATATATATATATATATATATATATATATATATATATATATATATATATATATATATATATATATATATATATATATATATATATATATATATATATATATATATATATATATATATATATATATATATATATATATCACACATCACCACATTCTTACGCAATCACATACACCGAATTCAATCATTCAAAATAAACAAATATCAAGGAAATCATATTCCACACCACGCATATATTCCCCACAGTTCAATACCAATATCATAATCAACCATGACCAACAAGGGTCCAACATCACGAGAGAACCGAACAACACAGCTTAAAAACACAAACATATTGTCACGCTCGCTGGCTCATTTGCCTGGCGACGCCCCGCAGTGAAGACTCGCTACCCGTTTGCTCGGCGAATCCCCCAGCAAATACTCGCTACTAGCTCGCCCAATGAACTCTTTAGCGAATGCAGACAGTGGCTACTGAAAGCACTCGCTGCCCAGTTCTCCTAGCGAATCCCTGGCGAAGGTTCGCCCTAGTTCGCTCAGCGAAGGTGCTGGCGAATCCCTAGTGAAGGTTCGCCCCAGTTCGCTCAGCGAAGGTGCTGGCGAACGCATGTGAATTCAGAAAAATTCCACTGCTCAGAGTCGGCAAGACTCTCCGAACTTAGCCGATTCCACTCAACACAGTTCGCATAACATCGGCTCAACATTCAACAACTTAATTACAGAATCTACTCTCGATTTTACCTGATGAAACATCAGCTCCACTCAATTAACCAATTTCGGCATAAAACTTCGAACTACCCGGAAACCCCCAAATCGATCAAACAGCACATGCAATGTTTTTATCATATCAGCATCAAATTCAAAATCACAACATCATATAAAACATAATCATCAAACCTATGGGGTTAAGGGAAATATCCTCTACCTAGAATTCATGCACTATACCAATTTGACCTGATTCCCCCCCCCCCCTACCTCTATAACTCGAACAATTGAAGAAGATGACTCGGAACTCTAGCTTTCTTCTTCCTCTAAGATCCTTCTCTTTCAACCTTCTTCCAATTGCCCTTCTTCTTCTTCTTCCAATTTTTCCTCTTCTTTCACGTGTTCTTCTTTCTCCTTCCTCTTTCCTTTTCCAAAATCCCGAAATAGTCCATTAATCCAATTTCCTCTTATTCCAATTCTTATCTCCATTTACTAATAATAATAACATTATTAATAACAATAATAATATTATTAATAGTAATAATATTAATAATATTACTATTACTCATTTAATTATCATTACCACTAATAACTTTATTATTAGTCTTACAATCCAAAATTATTAATTAATTCCAACTTAAGGACTACACACAATCGGACTCAAACACCCTCACAAAACACGTCGAAACTAAAATAACACGGAAAAACGAGATAATTAAAATGGGTGTTACAACTCTCCCCCACTTTAATTATTTTCGTCCTCGAAAATACCTGATGGAAACAATTCCGGATACGCATCCCGCATCCTACTTTCCAATTCCCAAGTCACACTGCCTCCTGCAGCACCTCCCCAAACCACTCTCACCAAAGGTATCTCTTTCCCTCTGAGTCGCTTCATCTTACGATCCTCGATCCTCAATGGCATCGCTTCAACGGTAAGATTCTCTCAAACCTGCACATCATCTCTCTGAAACATATGAGATGGATCCGCGACATACTTCCGAAGTTGCGACACATGGAACACGTCATGAAAATTCGAAAGCTCGGGCGGCAACGCCACCCTATAAGCCACAGCACCAACTCTCTGCAAAATCTGATACGTCCCTATAAACTTCGGATCCAATTTCTTGGACTTCAACGCACGACCTACACCAGTCACTGGGTTAACTCTCAGGAACACGTGATCACCTTCACCGAATTTCAACTCTTTCCTCCGGTTATCGTGATAACTCTTCTGCCTATCATGAGATGTTTTCATCTTCTCACGGATCATCTGAACTGTCTCAGTAGTCTGCTGCACAATCTCTGGCCCCAAAACCACATTCTCACCCGACTCATACCAACACAAAGGAGTTCTGCACCTTCTACCATAAAGAGCCTCAAACGGTGCCATCCCGATACTGGAATGGTAACTGTTGTTATATGTGAACTCAATCAATGGCAAATGAGTATCCCACGCACCACCTTTTTCTAACACACAAGCCCGCAACAAATCTTCCAGCGTCTAAATAGTCCTCTCCGACTGACCATCAGTCTGTGGATGATATGTTGAACTCAGCTTCAACTTGGTACCTAAAGCTTCCTGCAAACTCTTCCAAAATTCTGACGTAAACCTCAGATCTCTATCCGACACAATACTCGACGACACACCATGCAGCTTCACAATCACTCAAACATAAATCTCTGCCAGCTTCTCCAACGGAAAACTGATATTAACCGGCACAAAATGTGCAGACTTCGTAAGCCGATCCACAATTACCCAAATGGCATCAAATCCTCTTGCCGTGTTCGGAAATCCTGTAACAAAATCCATGGTGATACAATCCCACTTCCAAACTGGAATCTCTAACGGTTGCATCAATCCACTAGTCTTCTGGTGCTCCACCTTCGATTTCTGACACGTCAAATAGGCATAAATAAACTGAGTTATATCCCTCTTCATACCTGACCACCAAAACATCTTCCTTAAATCATGATACATCTTCATAGCTCCTGGATGAATACTCAAACTACTACCATGTCCTTCACTCAGAATCGACTTCTTCAACTCATCATTATCCGGCACACAAATCCTACCTCGGAACCTCAACACACCTGAACCATCCAACTTGAAATCACTATCGGAGTCCCTTCCCACTCCACACATCACATCCACTAGCTTCACATCAAGCTTCTGACCTTCTCTGATCATATCCAAGAAATCATTGTTCACTTGCAACTTGCCCAACATCATGCAATCTGCCGAAGTTTCACAAACCATGCTCAAATCTCTGAACTGCTCAATAAGCTCCATCTCTTTCACCATCATAGCTGACATATGGACCGCTTTCCTGCTCAAAGCATCGGCTACCACATTAGCCTTTCCCGGGTGATAACTTAGGCTAAAATCATAATCCTTCAAGAATTCTAACCATCTTCTCTGCCTCATATTCAGCTCTTTCTGATCAAACAGATACTTCAGACTTTTATGATCGCTGAACACCTCAAATCTCGAACCATACAAATAATGTCTCCAGATCTTTAACACAAAAACCACCGCAGCCAACTCAAGATCATGAGTAGGATAATTCTGCTCATGCACCCTCAGTTGCCGCGAAGCATACGCCACTACTTTACCATTCTGCATAAGAACTACGCCTAAACCCATCTTAGACGCATCATAATACACCACAAAAGGTTCACTCGGAGTCGGTAACACTAACACTGGTTCCATAGTCAATCTCTTATTCAATTCCACAAAGCTCTCTTCACAAGCGGCATCCCACACAAAAACTTGCTTTTTTATA
>CAWUDS030006342.1:0-36981 GCA_963859935.3 Lathyrus sativus | reverse complement strand
AAGTGTGTTGGACGGACTCCTAAGTATGAAATTGTGGTTATACGTTGAATTTCGAGATCGCCAACTTTTTACGGAATCGAAATCGGACACTCGGAAGTCAGGTAACGGTCGAAAATAGAATTTCGGACTGTCATGTTCGCCGAGATTCGCCTGGCGAAGTGCCCTGAGCAGAAAATGTTGTTGTGGTATTTTTGTCGTAACGGAGAACCGTAACTCGGAATGACGCCCGGTTCAAAGCGTTGGAAAGCTATTGAAATTATCTATGAGATGGTGAAGTATTGACATAGATTTAATCTATTTATTGATGAAGTGTGTTTGAATGTTGTGGTAAGGACGGGCGGTACGGTATGTGTTCCCGCTATAACTCACAACTTGTTTGTCCACTTGGCATGGGATCTTCTTTAATTATTTATATAAGGCAATGGTTGTGTTGATAAATGATATTTTAAGGTATTCGAAGAGTATAGAGGATTATGTTGAGCATAAGGAATTGGAGTTATCAGTGTTAGAAAAAGAGCGGTGATATACTTCCGTAAGGAAAGTTCTGCCGAATCCGATAGAACTAATTGTGGTGTTTGTGATGCTTGTTGATATAATTAGGGGATTTGATAAAGACAACTTCAGCGAGTTTCACTTATGCAAAAGGCAACTCGAAGTGTGTAAGAGAAACCATCCGACCAGTGATTTAGAGTTGGTTGCTATTGTGGTTGTACCGGAGTCGGAGGCTTCGAAAGTTCAGACTGAGATCGGAGATGTTTGGTGATCTTAAGAGTTAAGGTGTTTGTTTGATTTGAAAAGTTGAAATGAGGCAGAGGAAATAATTAGGATTTCTGAAGGATTACGACTTTGAGTGTAATTACCCTTTAGGTAAAGTGGATGTGGTAGATGATGCGGTGAGTTGGAAATGTTTGTGTTACCGAAGATGATGGTGAAAAGAGTAGAACTGATTGAGAAATTTCATAATATGCGTTGTGTGAGTAGTGATATCCTTGAGAAGAACCGAGAAAGTCAGAAATCTGGGTCGAGTAGTGAATTAGTTGAAGTTGATAAATTATAGTCGAGGAGTGGATTGTCGGGCTTGTGGAATAATACCACGAGATGTTATGATAGAGTATGTGTACCAAATGTTGTTGAGGGAGTAGAAGTACTCGTGAAGAAATACATTGAGGTAGATGGAGTATCCATCCCGGTGCTATGAAGAAGTAACCGAATTTGAGTAGATTGTTTTGGAGACCATGGATAAGGGGAGGAGTAGTTGAGGTGAAATATGCTGGTTAGAATTGTAGGAATTCGAAGATGAACATCAGAGACTGTTGAGTCTGATGCAGTCGTTAAATATTCTAGAGTGGAAATCAGGTAGTATTTTCACGAAATTGGTGTTGAGATTTCCAAAGAATTTGTAAAGACATAATTTTAATTGAATTGTTAAGAGTGGATTAACTATTCCGTGTTGAGGATATACGAGATGCATATTGAGAAAGTGGCGAAGTTAGATGAGATACTGACGATATTGTGTCAGATGGAATTTGAGGTTATATTGAGATTTGGAGGGGCTTACAGGAAGCATCGGGTACTAAGTTGAAGTTGAGTTCGACTTACCATCCGCAAACTGATGGTCATTCACAGAGGACTATTAAGTCTGTAGAGAATTGGTGAGAGCTTGGTGTTGGATCGAGGTGGATTGTGGGATGATTAATTACCGTTGATTGAGTTACCTATAATAACGGTTACCATCCTAGTGTCGGAATGGCACTATATGTGGCTTGGTGAAATAGGGAGTGTAGGACTCTACTGTGTTGAATGGGTCGAGTGAGAGTGTTGTGCTCAGACTGAAAATTATGTGGAGATGGCTGAAAAGATCAAGAGGATCCAAGAAGATATGTTTGGAGAGTCACGCCGGTGACCTGATGTTGGTCGAGCTCGAAGTCTCAGAAGTTCGCACCGTGTTCTGTGGTTTGTATCAGAGTGGCGTAGCAGAGGCATGGGAGGAGTAACATGTTAGACCGTTTTCCCGCTGTCGCTATGAATTGGCATGATATGTTTCATGTGTCTTAGTTGAGAAAGTACATTGAACCAGGTGGATGATGTACAAGTGAAAATAATTGATTGTTGAGGCATTGCTATTTCGTTTGGACGAGCGAGAAACAACTCCGAAGGGAGGAGATATCTTTGGTGAAAGTAACTTGGGAGGGTGCTGCAGAAGGCAGTGTGACCTGTTAGTTGGAATGAAGATGCGGGAAGCGTATCCGGAAGTGTTCCATCAGGTAATTTTCGAGGACGAAAATACTTAAAGTGGGGGAGAGTTGTAACACCCATTTTATTTATTTAGTCATTTGGTGTAATTTAATTATTTTATGTTGGTGTGCCCTTAGGTGGGGTGTGTTGGTATGTGATTGGTGAGTATCCTTGATATATAAGGATCATTGGTGGTGTGGAGATAATAATATAATAGTTAATTAGTAATATTGGTGGTATTATTATTATTATTATTATTATTATTATTATTATTATTATTATCATTATTATTATTATTATTATTATTATCATACGGTATGAATATTATTATTGTGGGTGTCCCTGATATGGGAGGATTATTGGTGTTGTTTTGGTGAATAAATAATATAGTGTATAATATTGATATTGGTGAGAATATTATTATTATTATATATTTATTATAGTTACTATTGTTATTAACATTATTATTATTTTGGTGAGATAATAATAGGATTATATATTACTATTATTATTATTATTACTTTATTAAAGTTATTAACATTATTATTATTTTGGTGAGATAATAATAGGATTATTATTACTATTATTATTTTATTATTATTTATTAAGTTATTAACATTATTATTATTTTGTGAGATAATAATAGGATTATTATTACTATTATTATTATTATTATTATTATTATTATTATTATTATTAAGTTATTAACAGTATATTATTTTGGTGAGATAATAATAGGATTATTATTACTATTATTATTATTATTATTATTATTATTATTATTATTAAGTTATTATTATTATTGGGATTAGAGAATTAAATAGAAAAGTGAGGGTTAGCAGTTTACGATACATTGTGAGAAGTTAGAGAAAGTGGAAAAAGAACTATAGAAAGAGAGAACGGAAAAGGGAACGGAAAAGGGAACGGAAAAGGGAGCGAAGAACTAAGGATACAGGGGAAAATTAGAATTGACCAAACCTTGGAGATTCTTTCATCGATCAACCGATTAACAAGGTAAGGGGGGAGAAACTTGATTGGGATGGTATATACATGTATAGGGTAGAGGGGAGTCCTTAACCCCGTAGGAAAATTCCGATCTATGAAGTTTATATTGGCATGCTTGTTATTATTGTTGCTAATGATAAATTGATGCTTGACATTGATGAATTGTTGATTGATATTGGTGAATTTGGTGGTATATATATTATTGGGGATGTTAGTGAAATTATTGTTGTTACTGCAGTGTTGATAGTAAATATAAATAGGTTTTGGTGAAATTCTGTGTTGTTACTGTAGTGTGGGTAATGACCTGATTATAGCTTTGGGGAAAATTATATGTTGTTACTAGCAGTGTTGATAGTAACTATAATAGAGTTTTGGTGAGATTCTGTGTTGTTACTGTAGTGTGGGTAAAGACCATGATTATAGCTTTGGGGAAAATTATATGTTGTTACTGCAGTGTTGATAGTAACTATAAATAGAGTTTTGGTGAGATTCTGTGTTGTTACTGTAGTGTGGGTAATGACCATGATTATAGCTTTGGGGGAAATTATGTGTTGTTTCCCTATAGTGTCGTTAATGACTATGGTTAGGACCTTGGTGAGATTCAGAGTGACTCTGAAGTGTCGGTAATGTACCGTAATGTTGGTTCTAGAGTAGAAGTATAGGATAATTGGTAAGTATAATGTTTATTGGTGTGTTTGTGTTTGATGATAACTAGTAATTGATAGTGATGAGTATAAGTCAATGTTAATGAATTGGTGTTTTGGGATGATTTGGCATATAGGGCATATAGGGTGTTTTACCGTTTTTAGGGAAAATTCTGTATGGCTTTTGCGGTATCGATAGAGTGTGTAGGTGATGATTTTGGGAATAGGAATTAGAAGCCTATGGTTACAGTAATGTGCAAGATTGGTACTAGAATAGACTGAGGATCTGAGTTGAGATGATAGGTACAGTTTGGCCTGGATGCACTGTAAGAATGATGAGTGTGGGAACTAACTTGTGTACTTGGTGATAGTGCAGGTTTCCCGTAATAATGACTGGTGGACAATTAGTTGATGTATATGTATGTAGTGATCAGTAGGATCGCGTACCCCCGAGTGGTGGGATATGTTATATCTGGTGTTAAAGTATGAACTTGTTTACTATCGGTTGATTTTATGGTGTTGGTGTATGTTATATCTGTACATATGTGCATTGGTGTATGATGATATGATCAGGAGGATCGTGTGCACGTTGGTGCCTAAATATATTAGTTATGCATTGGTGTGTGCATATCATGGTGTTTTGGTGGATGAATCATGTCTCAGGAGGAGCGTAAAGTGATTCATCCGTACTCCCTTTTGTGAGAATGGTGGGGTTGAATTATGTCTCGGATGGAGCGTAAGTGGATTCACCCGTACTCCTTTGTGGAGAATGGTGGGGTGAATCATGTCTCGGATGGAGCGTAAGTGATTCACCCGTACTCCTTTGTGGAGAATGGTGGGTTCGATTGAATGAACCAATGAGTCGGTACCGCATGCATGGTGTTGAGTTGCATATTGCATATAATATGTTATATTGTAATTTAACAGTAGGTTCGTTATAACGAGTTGTTGGTGGTGAATATTGGCGTGGTGGTGTGTTTACTACCTTGTTTACATGTATTACATTACCATTATATTCTGATCATTATTTCTCACCCCTTTGTGTTGTTGTGGTCTGTGCTTCTTCAGAAGTACAAATAATCCAGGTGTTTAGCTAGCTTGGATATTGGTGTGACCGTCGAGTCTAGGATGCTCTGATACGTAACACGGGATATGGGTGTTGTAATTGTTTTATGTCAAACGTGTTGAATCCTGTGACGTATCATGTTTTGATGTATTTTACTTTATGAAACAAATTCCGCTGTATTATTTTGAAAGAATGAATAAAGTATTTTATAAAATTTGGAGATGTGATATCCCACTTTTTGGTGAAAACTCTGAGTATAATATAATATTTATATTTTATTTAATACGGGAAGTGGGGTGTTACAGGATACGTATGATGATCTCTTCGTATTACCAGCCGACCCTAGACATGTGTCGCGCTAGTATAACAATCTAGTGGAGCATTGCAACCTTATGATCCGTGATATCCCATGGAGGTTGGAAAGCGCAATCAAGACTTGGAAGGAAATGATAGTCCCCCTTCCATCCATCACTTTATCTGGCTCTGCGACCAAATGGTTAGAAGATTCATGTCCGAGACAAAAAAGCTTGAAGAACGTCTTCGGAAGAAAGATTTTTAGTTCATTCAGTATTTTCTTGTGGCATGAGTTTTTATTTTGCAGCTTATCGAACAATTAATTGTATTGAATCTTCCTCAAAATTAATGAAAGTTTGCTTTTTGGCTTAAATTGTGCATTCTTTACTATTCATTTATAGTTCCATAATACCATTGATAATCATAATCTTGAAAGTACCTTGAACATCATTCGAGCATTGCATATACCCACGCATCATTTTGCATTCCCTGAAACCCGACCTCATACCGCTTGCCATTCAAAAGAAAAGAAGAGAAAGAGCAAGCTGACTTCTCAACGTTCATAACAACACAAGAGGGAACCAACGAAGAGTCATGGATCAAGTACAACAAGAGTTGCAGGAGTTTAGGGAAAAGATGACGCAATTCATGGAAACAATGCAAGGGGTAGCCAATGGGCAGAAACAATTGAGAACTCTGTTCAAACCGTTGATAGCTCGAGTGGATGGCAGTGGTGTTTGCATGGAGGAACTACTGTTGTTCCTCCTCCGGCTAATGGTAGCACTTCGCAGGCCAATGGTGGTCCAACCATAGTCAATCTCACCGGTGGAGAGAACCAAGATGGAATTCCCATCCCAATTGCGGCGGGCGCCGTGCCTGTTAACAATGGTCCTCAGTGGAACCAAGATGAGCAAGTTGTGACGGTCTTCTCCATGGGAGACCTTGGGGCAGGTTACGGTCTGACGCTAATGAGAAGGTTCGATGCAATCGAAGAAAAGATGAGGAGCATTCTGAAGGCCAGAATACTATGGGTCTTGACATGTCCAATCTGGATTGATTCCGGACTTAGGATTCCTCCAAAGTTCAAAGTGCCAGATTTCGATAAATACAAAGGAACAAAATGTCCAAGGGTGCATCTTCGATCCTATTTCCGAAGATGGCTGCATACTCCGATGATGAGAAGTTGCTGATGCACTTCTTTCAAGATAGCTTGTCAGGACCATCTTAGAATGGTATATGGGATTGGAGCCGGTCCATATCAGAAGTTGGAAGGATTTGGCAGAGGCTTTTGTCAAACACTACCAGTATAACAGTGACCTAGCACCGAATCGTGTACAGTTACAGAACCTATCACAAAGGAACACGAAGATTCAAGGAGTACGCCCAGAGATGGCGCGAGTGGCTAGCGAGGGTTCAACCTCCAATGGTGGAGAGAGAACTCATCGACTTGTTTGTAGCTACACTACCTGGTGTGTATTATAGAAATTGATAAGCAACATGTCTGGAAGTTTCTCAGATCTGATCATCACAGACGAGAGAGTAGAAAAATGGGATTAAATTGGTACAATACAAGCAGGAGAATGGACCTCATCTGGAGGTGGAAGAAAGAACTTCGTATTAAAAGAAAGGAGAATGAGACAAACGCAATATCAGGTTTTAAGAATCAAAATTGGAACCAGAATCAGAATCAGTATCGCCCACGACCGTACTATCAGCAACAACCACAAGTAGCTAGTGTTGTCATCCCGGCAGTACAGGCCTCAGCAACAACCACGTCAACAGCAACAACAACAACGACAACAACCACAACCATAAAATTACGCGCCAAGACCATATCAAGACCGAAGACGGATGGTGGATAGGCACTTTGACACACCACCAATGCCTTACTCTCAACTACTACAACACTTATTGCAACTGCAGTTGGTCCAGAAAAGGACGATGGCCCCTCTAAATGGCTCACCACCACCCGGGTATGACGCCAACGCTAGGTGTGACTTCCACTCTGGCGCTCCCAGCCATCATATTGATAATTGCAAAGCCTTCAAGAGCAAGGTACAGAACCTTGTTGATAGTAGCGGCCATTAATTTCAACCATGATGCGCCGAATGTTAATCAGAACCCTATGCAAATCATGGAGCAGGTAGAGTAAATGCTGTTGTGAAGGGGAGGATTTAGATCTGGTATATGATGTTGAAGAATTGAAGACTCCTTTAAGTTTGTAAAATGCAAGTGTTAGAAGGTGGGGTGTTTCCCGGTGTGGACAAGGATTGTGAAAATTGTGCCGCCCATCTGAAGGGTGTGAGAGTCTGAGAGTTATATACAGTGTATGATAAACGAAGGTGTTCTGCAGTTTGACAAGATCTGTGAGAAAAAGGAATGAGAAGATAGTCAGTAAGAAAGAGATGAGGTGGCCACCATCTCTATCCTTACAAAACAATCATTATTTCTGCACCGCCAGCGCGACCTACCATCATCTTTTACGAAGGCAGGACCTATACCTTATGAAAGCTCAAGGCGATCCCTTGGAACTATGAGCGGAAGTCTACTGCAATGGACAGAAGCAGGAATTAAAAGGCTTGCCTTTGACTCAGTTGACAACTTGTGGGAACCGGGGGAATGACTCGGAGTGGGAGGATATTTTCACCTCCCGAAGTAAGTGCAGAAAGAGCTGATAAAGGTAAAGGGAAGTAGTAGCAAAGGAAAGCTCTCAGGCTGGAGAAAAAGAGGTCGTGCTAAAAGACGCAGAAGAGTTCATGCGCTTAATAAGAAAGAGCGACTATAAGATCGTGGATCATCTACAACAGACGCCTTCAAAAATTTCTATCTTGTCGTTGTTGTTATGTTCCGAGGCTCATAGGAACGCTTTGCTCAGAGTCTTGGATAATGCTTATGTGCCACAAGAAATATCCGTCAATCAGTTGGAAGGAGTAGTGGCCCATGTCAATGCAGGAATGGTTTGGGATTCACTTACCGTGATTTGACACCGAAAGGAAGGAATCATAACTGGCTCTGCATATCTCTATGGAATGTAGAGGTGTCGTCTTGTGTCTCATGTATTGTAGACACTGGGTCGTCATTAAATGTGCTACCCAAGAAAGCCTCATGAAGCTAGACACTCGAGGGATAATATGTACGCCAAGCGATATGGTGGTCTGAGCTTTTGATGGGACAAGTAGGTCCGTGTTTGGAGAATTAACCTTACCATTCAAGTCGGTCCTGAGGTTTTTGATGCGGTTTTCTATATAATGGATATCCAGCCGGCATATAGTTGTCTCTTGGGTCGGCCTTGGATACACTCAGCAGGAGCGGTAACGTCAACCCTACACCAGAAGCTGAAGTATATGGTGGGTGATAACATTGTGACTGTTTATGGAGAGGAAGACATCATGGTAAGCCATCTGTCCTCATTCAAGTATGTGGAGTCGATGGTGAAATTCACGAAACCCTGTGCCAAGCCTTTGAGACCGTCCAAATCAAAGAGAAAGCAACAGTTGAAGCCAAGGCGCCAGAAGTTGCTATGTCATCCTACAAGGAAGCGACAAGCTGTGGTGAAGTCTGGATCAGCGAAAGGATGGGGGAGGTGATAAGCATCCCCAACAAACACGACAAGTTCGGATTAGGGTACAACCCATACACATCTTCTCAAGCGCTCCTCGCTACAAAGGACCTATTCAATTCACCAGTGGTGGGGTGGTGTTCAAAGAGATCAACACCGTATCTGACGAGGAAGGAGATAGTGACTGTGACATGGATGCATGGATCCAGCCATGCGTCCCCGGCCAAGGCTTGAAGATTGGACCATGGAAGAAGTTATCACTATGACCTATGAAGAGTAATTGTTTTGTTTTGATTAATGTATTGCCATATGCCCTGCCCGGGCATAATGGTCTTTATTTGTTGGGCCTTATCTTTATGTGTGTGAATAACCTTTCATCATTATCAATCAAAAGCGTCTTTTCATTCAAGACTTGTGATCCTTGTTTTTCTTATTTTTATTTCCAACAATAAAATGGCAATGTGGTTTGTGTTTGTTGTTTGCATATCATTTAAGCATAAAATCATCATCATTGCAGGTTGCACATTTCAGATACCACCGATTCAGACTCATTTATGACTCGATGTGACTTTGACAATCCGATCTTTCAAGCGAAGGAGAGATTGACGAAAATGAAGACCTGCCTGAAAAGCTTGCCAGATTGTTAAACAAGAGGAGAAGGTCATCCTGCCTCATCAGGAGGAAGTTGAAGTCGTCAACCTGGGAACAGAAGAGGATAAAAAGGAGGTCAGAGTAGGGGTGCGCTGCAGAATGATATCAAGCACATATTGATTGAGTTACTCCAAGAGTATAAGGATGTCTTTGCTTGGTCTACGAAGATATGCCCGGACTCGACACCGATATTGTAGTTCATCGCCTACCTTTGCGTGAAGAGTATCCTCCTGTCAAACAGAAACTGAGAAGAACCAGGCCAGATATGGCAGTGAAGATCAAGGAAGAAGTCCAGAAGCAACTAGATGCTGATTTCTTGCTGTGACCAACTACCCTCCTTGGGTCGCTAACATCATGCTCGTGCCTAAGAAGGACGACAAAGTCAGGATGTGTGTTGACTATAGGGACCTGAATAGAGCGAGCCCAAAAGATGATTTCCCGCTCCCCCATATTGACGTTCTCGTTGATAACACCGCACAATACTCAGTGTTTTCCTTCATGGATGGTTTCTCCAGATATAACCAAATCAAGGTGGCACCGGAGGACATGGAGAAGACGACTTTTATCATGCCTTGGGGACGTTTTGTTATAAAGTAATGCCTTTTGGGTTGAAGAATGCAGGGGCAACTTATCAGCAAGCAATGATCACTCTCTTTCACGATATGATTCATCATGAGATTGAGGTCTATGTCGATGATATGATTGCGAAATCCCAAATGGAGGAGAAGCACCTGGTGAATCTTCTAAAGTTGTTTGAGAGGTTGAGAAAGTTCAAATTGAGGTTGAACCCGAATAAGTGTACTTTCGGCGTACGATCAGGAAGGCTGTTGGGTTTCGTTGTCAGTGAGAAAGGTATTGAGGTCGATCTTGTGAAGATCAAGGCAATTCAAGAATGCCAGTGCCAAAGACCGAGAAGGAGGTTCGTGGCTTCTTAGGTAGATTGAATTACATCGCAAGTTTCATATTTCACCTCACAGCCACTTGTGATCCATTGTTTAAGCTATTGAAAAAGGATCAGGCGGTTATCTGGAATGAGAATTGCCAGAGAGCGTTTGAGAAGATAAAAGAGTAATCTACAAGAACCTCTAATACTGATACCTCCGGTGGCTGGAAGACCGTTGATAATGTACTTAACAGTTCTTGAGAATTCCATGGGTTGTGTTCTCGGTCAGCACGACGAGACTGGAAGAAAAGAGCATGCAATATACTACTTGAATAAGAAGTTCACAGACTGTGAATCCAGATACTCAATGTTGAAAAAACTTGTTGCGCACTCGCTTGGGCCGCTAAACGCCTAAGACAGTATATGCTAAACCACACAACCATGTTAATTTCAAAGATGGATCCTATTAAGTACGTATTCGAAAAGCAGGCACTATCAGGAAGGATTGCTAGATGGCAGATGGTTCTGACAGAATACGACATCCAATACGTGCCTCAAAAGAAATTAAAGGTAGTGTCCTGTCAGAATATCTCGCAGAGCAACCAGTCGATGACTACCAGCCAATGAAGTTTGATTTTCCTGATGAGGACATTATGTATTTAAAGATGAAGGATTGTGATGAGCCGTTGCCTGACGAAGGTCCAGAGTTGGGTTCCCAGTGAAATTAATCTTTGACGGTGCTGTTAACTCCTACGGTAGCGGGATTGGGGCAATCATTACGACTCCCCATGGCTCCCATATACCATTCACTGCAAGACTAACATTCCCATGCACCAACAATGAGGCTGAATCTGAAGCGTGTATCATGGGTATCGAAGAAGCAATCGACTTGAGGATCAAGAACCTCGATATCTATAGAGATTCAGCTTTGGTGGTAAACCAGATCAAGGGAGAGTGGGAGACCTGCCAGCCTAATCTGATCCCGTACATGAATTACGCCAGAAGGTTGCTACCTTTCTTTGACAGAGTAGAGGTTTCACCATGTACCGAGGGCAGAAAATCAGATGGCTGATGCCTTGGCTACATTGTCCTCGATGTACAAAGTAAACTTCTGGAATGACGCACCGAGAATTGTCATCTCACACCTCGACAGTCCGGCTTTTGTTTTCGCAATAGAAGAAACTTCTGATGGTAAACCGTGTTTTATGACATCCAGAACTTTCTCAAGAACCAAGAATATCCGCCTGGGGCATCGTCCCGGATAAGAAGACCTTGAGAAGGTTATCTGGTAACTTCTATCTGAATCCAGACGATGTACTCTATCGGAGAAACTTTGACTTGGTGCTGCCTAAGATGTGTGGACGAAAAAGAAGCAGGTTTGCTTATGAAGAAGTCCACGAAGGTGCCTTTGGAACACATGCAGGTGGGCATGCCATGTCTCGAAAATTATTAAGGGCGGGCTATTATTGGTTAACTATGGAGTCGGATTGCTTCAAATACGCCAAAAAGTGCCATAAATGCTAGATTTATGCCGACAAGATTCATGTGCCACCTTGTCCTTTGAATGTCATGTCATCCCCATGGCCTTTCTCCATGTGGGGCATCAATATGATTGGCAAGATCGAGCCAACTGCATCTAATGGGCATCGCTTCATCTTAGTAGCCATCGACTATTTCACCAAATGGGTCGAAGCAGCTTCTTACGCCAATGTCACGAAGCAAGTCGTAGCCCGTTTATCAAAAGGGACATCATCTGTCGATATGAATACCCGAGAGGATCATTACTGATAATGGTTCTAACCTGAATAACAAGATGGTGGAGGATTTGTGCCAGAATTTCAAAATTGAGCATCATAATTCTTCTCCCTATCGTCCGAAAATGAATGGCATTGTAGAAGCGGCTAACAAGAACATTAAGAAGATAGTACAGAAGATGGTTGTGACTTATAAGGATTGGCACGAGATGTTGCCTTTTGCTTTGCATGGATATCGCACCTCGGTGCGTACTTCAACTGGGCAACTCCTTTCTCGTTGGTATATGGCATGGAGGCTGTTCTGCCATTGGAGGTCGAGATCCCATCTTTGAGAGTTCTGGCTGACGTCAAGTTGGATGAAGCAGAATGGGTGAATAACAGGTTGAATCAACTCAGTTTGATGGATGAAAAGAGGTTGTGTCTCTTGCGTACGGTCGTCTGTATCAGAGTAGGATGAAGAAAGCCTACGATAAGAAGATGCGTCCGCGAAGCTTTCAGACAGGCGATCTGGTGTTGAAGCGGATTCTCCCACCACAGAACGATCATAGGGGCAAATGGACTCCCAATTATGAAGGTCCGTATGTTGTAAGGAAGGTCTTCTCTGGAGGAGCCTTGCTACTTTCAACTATGGATGGTGAAGATTTTACGTCCCCTGTGAACGCGGACGCAGTCAAAAGATACTTTGCTTAAAATAGACCCGCTGGAAAGAAAAGAAAATCCAGGCAAGAATGGGCATCTCGGCGAACAATAAAAGGATAGGTTCGGGCAAAAATTAGAGATAAAAAAATGTGTAAACCCGCAAAGTTGAAAACCCGAAAGGGCGACTTTGACAGAAATGGATATCCCGGTGAATCGAAAACCCGCAAGGGCGATTCAGGCAAAAGTTAGGGATTTGAAAAGCAAATGACTGCGACCTGCGCATTGATCTTTAAAGCATAGTGGATTATAGGAGAATTCGAGAAGCAGTCATTCAAATCAATCTCTTCAGAAGACGAAGCATCGGAAAGGCGTCGAAGTCATGCGAGTCATAATTAAGTCGTTCTACGGTAGTTGTCTGTACCACATTGCCGACACTTTGATATTCTTATGCATTTCTGTATATTTCTTACAAGCTTTCTCATTTCAGGAGTTGTGTCCCATGTAAATTTGCCTATTTACAGGCCGTTTATCAATAAAACATACTATCCAGAAAACCTTTTGTTTTGTTTTTACTGTTTTGTTTGCAAAAGACGCCTGATGTTTTTGATAAAACTTTGCATACATAATTTGTGGGCTTTGCTATCTATAATGAAACATTGTATTTGCTTAAATAAACGTCTTAAGTGATAATTGAGATGGTACCTGCTGCATAAAACATACTTGTTTATTTGTTATTTGCAAGAGAACTTTCCTCAAGGCTTCTCCAGAAGTTCCTCATCTAAAGGAAGTGTGCAGTTTAAGTGGGTTCTCATCCCCAGCAGTTTGAAACCTTGACAATCAAAGATATCCTCAGCAGGTCAAGATTGACATCTCCAGCAGAGCAGGATCATTTCCAGTAAGCGGGTGCGGGTTTATCCCTCAGTAGTGGAACGAATTCAGAAATTTGTTTTTCCCCATAGAGTTTGAACAACTGGCTCCTTTTCCCTCAGAGTCTAGGTCATTGACTCATTCCTCAAGCGGAAGTTGTGTTTGTTGAGTTTATTGCTCATTTCCTCAAGCAAAGGTTGATATTGGTTCCCTCATTGTCTAACCCCCAGCAGGGTGGGTTTGCTCTTAGCGGAACAATTTTACCCAGAAGTTTGCTCAGAAAACCATCCAGGGGTTGTTTTCCCCAACGTTTGTACTAGACGTGTCTAGTCTTTTCCCTGGAGGAATTAATCCTTCCTCTTTGGCATTTATTTTGCTAAGTGTTTCCTTTGCATTTGCATCATGCATAACATCCTCCAAACGTGTAGCATTTCCATTTCGTATGGAGCATTACGCCATATTCAAACATATGCATGTAAAACATAAGCCGGGTTGCCACCCCTTTGTTTTCAAGCGTATCTCCAGCGGTTATTAGTATATTTCTCAATCCTACGTGGTATCCAGACCTCCAGCCAGGTCATTGACCAATGTGTTCATCTTATCGGTTTCCCTAGCGGAGTCTATTTATTCAAGTTCATGTTTCCCCAATGGATTTCTTCACCTAGATGGTGAATCGACGAATGTTCTTCTGAACTTAGGGTTGAGCCGACCTTTGGGTTCGATGCTAGCTTTTTTAGCAAAATGAAGTGACGGTGAAGTCAAATGATTTTAATAGCTAGCGGTGAAGTTAGATGCTATTAAAAAAAAATTGACGACGAAGTCAGATTATGAAAAGAATTGACGACGAGGTCAGATTATGAAGAGAATTGACGACGAAGTCAGATTATGAAGAGAATTGACAATGAAGTCAGATTATGAAAAGAATTGACGACGAGGTCAGATTATGAAGACAATTGATGGCGAAGTCAGAAAATGAAGAGAATTGACGATGAGGTCAGGTCATGTTGGAATCGACGGCGAAGTCAGATCGTGAAGAAAGTTGACGGCGAAGTCAGGTCATTGGGAGTTGACGGCGAAGTCATATTATGGAAGGGTGACGGCGAAATCAGGTGTCCTACCAATTTGATGTTAAGGACTGACAACGAAGTCAGGTGTTTTACCAAATTTTATGTGGAGAATTGATGGCGAAGTCAGATCATGTAGAGGGTTGATGGCGACGTCAGAATGGTTTGAGAAATAACGGCGAAGTCAGATGATTTTAATTGACGACGAAGTCAGATTATGTTGTAAGTTGATGGCGAAGTCAGAGGATATGGAGGACTGACGGCGAGATCAGATGTTCTACCAATCAGATGTTTTTACAGATTATGTTGAATATTGACGGTGAGGTCAGATCTCACAAATTTGATGTTAAGTTCCGACGGCGAAGTTAGAATTCTATTAAGAGCTGACGGTAAGGTCAGGTGTTTGTCTTTGATCAATGACTGATGACGAAGTCAGATGTTCTACCTGTTATAGGTTCCTGACGGTGATGTCAGAGGTTTCATTCTACGGTTGACAAATTTTTGGTTCTTCTGTATTCAATCACTTTTTACCTCGAATGTTTGAAAGCGTTTGCTTTTCATCCCTTCAGGTCCAAGTCGTTTGAATAGCGGCAGCTGTTGCACCCCAAAATTTCCCTCTTTCAAGGATTGACTCATTTCTTCAAATTCAATGACATAAGAGAAGCCCATCATTCCAATTCAAGATTCATGATTCAAGGCTAGATTCAAGAATATTACAAAGAAAATTTCATGACATTTGCAAGAATGTCACACTTGTTACAAAATCCAAACAAACTCTTAGTAATACTTAGGAAATTAAGTTATTTCTAGTCTTAATTCAAGTTTCTAAAAATAACTTCATGTCATGGTATCCCCCATGCTCCATCAAGTCCACATGACCCTCTTTGTTCTTACAAACATGCAAGGAAAATATTTAAGAGCTAATTCAATGTTGAAATATCTCAAGATCAAGGCTATGCATACATTCATGGGCAATTTGAATATGGTCCAAAACAGCCCCATGCAAGAAGTGGCAATGTGTATCATGTCACAAAATATACATGTCACAAGACCAAGGGAATGGCATATGATAATGCATCTAAAAATTAGAATTTCAAAATTCTGTCCAAAGGTTAACATTGACCAAGAGGGTAGTCCAAGCATAAGCCAACAAAGAGGTGAAAGGATTGAGGGCAATGTAGAGGGCTGCAGAAAAAGACAGCATGGGAAAGTAGTGCAGAAAAATGCCAGCATAGTCATATACATGGAAATGGAATGAAAGAGAGTGACATGAGAAAAGGTGGTAAGAGACATTACCCCATAAAAAATCTGATGTTTGGGGAGAAGGGAAAACCCTAGAGGGGAGAGATAAGAAGGCAAGGGGTTGTAAATAAAGGAAGGATTCACTCTTCACACATTACACATTACACATTCTACACATTGCAAAAACCAGAAAATAGAGAGAGCAAGAGAAACCTTGAAAACCATAAAAATATAAAGGAAGAAAAACCAGAAAAAAAAGAGTGACATAGAAGCACAAGAGGACCATTGAGAAACAAAACCTTCACAACATAGAGTGAAGAGTGGAGAGCACCTCCAACAAAAATCAGTGGAGGACTTGCAAGAAAGATAGAAAGCTCTTGGGTATCCATTTCAACCTTTCTCTCTTTACTTTTTGCTTTTATATTAATTTTACTTCCTCTTTTATGTGTTGTTGTACTGAGCATATCATGTAAGGGTCTAAGGGGACCAATAAATCAGTTTTTAGAACCAATAAAAAGGAAGAAAATCACAAAAGACAGCAAAAAAATACAGCAAATACTGTATTTTTCGCTTCAGGTCGCGACGCGACCCATGTTCGCGGCGTGAACTGTCAAAAATAGAATCAAAACTTTTCTCAGTTCGCGGCGCGAACTGATCAGTTTGTTTATGCTTTTTTGCTGTTTTTTACCTAAAATTTTTTTTTCAAGGAGTTCGCCGTTTTTTTTCGCATGTCTCGATTTTTTTGCCAACTAGCCCATATGTTTGCATGTTTTTAGTGTAAATATTGCTATTGTCTTTGTTGACTCTTGATTACATAACCATTTTAAAAAAAACAAACTCTCAATTTTATCGAGCCATTTTCGACCATGTAAGTCGGCCGCCTTGTGCGTCCGCCATCGACCTTGTTCGTGTCACCTCAAACCTTTTTAAGCAATTAAACCCTTGACCCAACGTCAAGAGGATTTTCTCAAACGATTGTTAAGCCAATTCACCATATTTAATAAAAGGGTAAAGTTCTCTTTGTATTGAACTAAAGAGAAGGGATTGAGTGTAGACTTCTTCCTTTCCGAGTGTCGAGATGCTCACTGTAGCGTGGGTGGTTTTGATACTTGTCTTTCAATACGAAGACGTTTTCATCCACACCTTTTTCTCCTAAAAAACCTCGGCCCCGTACCAAGTGCATTTTCAAAACACTTACAATAAATAAATCGATTCTCTTGGTAGTGAACTAAAGAGAGAGGATTGAGTGTAGACTTCTTCCTCTCCGAGTGTTGGGATATTCACTGTAGTGTGGGTGGTCTCGATACTCGTCTTTCAATACGAAGACGTGACTTTATCCGCCACCTATCTCCCTCTACAACTTCTTTCCGCAGCTTTTGTCACCTAAAAACCTCGGTTTGTGTTTTTATGTTATTTGTTTATGTTATTTGTGTGTTTTCGTTTCTGTTTTATTTATTTGGTTATTTAATTTTCAGTGTTAGTTTTTTAGTGTTAGTTTGAAAGCATGATAGCAATTCCACAGTGAAAACCCCTGACATTGAGCTAATAAAATTAATAACATTGTTGGTTTGGGGAACTGTTTGGTGGAGATGTCGGTGAGTGAGGTGATGAGAAAGTATATAGAATACTCAGAAAAAAACTGTGAGGATGAAATCAGAACAATCTTGAGAGATAGGTAAAAGGCAAACACCCTGGGTTTCCCGAATAGGAATGAGTTCGACGCGTAGATTTGTACCATAGTGCTTTGATCTGAGAAGTACCCCTGAGTAGTTTATTTTGACAATCAGGTTTCATCAATAAGAATCGTGTGTGCAAGGTTAACGAAAAATATTAAGCTAAGGCACAGAGAAAGAAAAAAAAACAAACAAAAAGGGGCAATTAGGCGACTAGTCCTTCTAAGTTGGGTAACCCTCACCCGGTTATTCAGCCCAACGGCGGTCGAACCTGAAAGCCATTCAAAAATAATAACAGTGCCAAAAAAGAAAAATGTCGTTGATGAATCTTGTGCACACGAGGAAAATCATAAAAGTCGTTATAGTGATTGTCCGAATGAAAGGGAGGAAAATCGGAAAAGAAGACTTAAGTACAAAGCATAGTCGGAGAGGTTACCCATAGGGAGACTGAGGTCTGTGGTTTACCGCAGTCTAGTGTTTGCATGTTACCTGTTTTGAGGGAAAAGCCGAGATTAATCCTAGTGGGACTTGGAATGAGAAGTTCAAGTATGAGTATCATCACCGTAACTCACATTTCTATGGACGGTTCCGTTATGAAAAAGATATTAAGTTCGGTTTGGCGAGCTTTTTGCTTGAGGACAAGCAAAAGTTCAAGTTCGGGGGAGTTTGATCGGTGGATTTCACTTGTGTTTTCAAACGTTGTTTGTTGTTAATTTCGCACCATTTTTATCTGTTTTCGAAGCTTTAGTTGTTGTTATCTGAGTTACTCGCAGTTGTTTTTATTCAAGTCTTATTTTGAAGTGTGTATTACTTTTGCCGCTGGTGCGTTTGATTCGGGTTCTTTTAGTGTGTTGTTGGCAGGAATTGATAGCATGACAGTCGCACAGCTTTCGGAGGCAAAGAAAAGTCGGAAAAGGGAAGTCAGAGCCACAACACGGGTACCCGTGTTGCACAACACGACCCGTGTCATGGCCACTGAGAGTGAAATTGTTATTTTTCTGATTTTTATGTCGTCAGACCTATTTCGAAGGGCATTTGAGACATTTCGCAATGTAATTTGAATTTAGATATAAGAGCCACTTTTTAGAAAGAGAAAGACACTTTTGAATTGAGATTAGGATTGACAACTGAGGAGAGAGTTTTTTCTGGAGAACAAAGGATCGATCAAAAGCGGAAGCAATTGATGATCCAAGGGATCCAACTCGAATTGTTATGATCTTCTCCTTTTCATTTCTAATTGCATTTATGTTTACGAAGAACATGAGCAGCTAGACCCCCAGTTGTTAGGGGGTGGTCCTAAATTGCGATGTAATGACCTTTGTTTGATTATTCTATGAGAACTATGTTATTCACCTTATATATTTTATTTTGCATCAATCTTAATGCGTATTCATATTGGAAAGTAGAATTCAAATTATGCTTAGGTTTTAGTCTGGAAAGTCAACCTAACACTTTTGCAAAATAGTCTCACGGTCGATATTGCTTAGGAATGAGGATATCCCGTATCACGTATTTTATGGTCGGAACTATTGCTTGATGCTTTTCATGGACACTGAGGAATTAGTGTACATGAAACTCATCAAAGGGTTTTTATTAAGGAATTAAGGAAAACTAAATTGGCCAACTGGTGAATTAAGGTTAATAACTATTATAGCAGGATAATCCTACAAAGGTCATTACATCGCAACTTAGGACCACCCCCTAACAACTGGGGGTTTAGCTACTCATGTTCTTCGTAAACATAAATGCAATTAGAAATGAAAAGGAGAAGATCATTACAATTCGAGTTGGATCCATTGGATCATCAATTGCTTCCGCTTTTGATCGATCCTTTGTTCTCCAGAAAAAACTCTCTCCTCAGTTGTCAATCCTAATCTCAATTCAAAAGTGTCTTTCTCTTTCTAAAAAGTGGCTCTTATATCTAAATTCAAATTACATTGCGAAATGTCTCAAATGCCTTTCGAAATAGGTCTGACGACATAAAAATCAGAAAAACAACAATTTCACTCTCAGTGGCCATGACATGGGCCGTGTTGTGCAACACGGGTACCCGTGTTATGGCTCTGACTTCCCTTTTCCGACTTTTCTTTGCCTCCAAAAGCGGTGTGACTGTCATGCTATCAATTCCTGCCAAAAACACACTAAAAGAACCCGAATCAAACGCACCAGCGGCAAAAGTAATACACACTTCAAAATAAGACTTGAATAAAAACAACTGCGAGTAACTCAGATAACAACAACTAAAGCTTCGAAAACAGATAAAAATGGTGCGAAATTAACAACAAACAGCGTTTGAAAACACAAGTGAAATCCACCGATCAGTCCCGTACCGAGCGCATTTTTAAAACTCTTCTCATGACAAAAACTTGAATGGTCGTGGAGTGGTTAGGCGTAGGCCTTCTCCTATCCCGAGTGCTGACGTTTACCGTAGGGTTCTCTGTCACAAAAGCACTTACCATTCAAAACCAAAAACACCTTTAATAATAGAACGAAGTTCTCTTCGCATTGAATTAAAGAGAGAGGATTAAGTGTAGTCTTCTTCCTCTCCGAGTATTGGGATGCTCACTATAGTGGGGGTGGTCTCGATACTCGTCTTTCAATACGAAGACGCTACGTTCGCCACACCATTTCCATAATAAAAACTTTGAGATAAAGAATTGGGTACTACCCGCAAGGGGTTACTATCCGAGGACCTATCTCACCCCTAAAAAACAAATCCACAAATCAAATGTGACATCTTGCCTCGCCTGGCGAAAACCTAATATCTTTCAAAAAGGATATGATGCGTCCATTCTACCGCAAACAGGAAATGCCTAAGTCTCCAACGAGCGAGCAACAATACACCTAACTGCTAGAATGCGTACGATAGCATCATCCATAAAAACATCAACAAATCGTAGGCCGAACTACGGCTGCTCTGATTCTTTACTTTTTCAAGTAAAGATACGTAGGCACAAGGGCCACAATCCTTGCCGAGCACAATCCCTCATATCAGTAGTTTCCCGAACTACGTCGACTCTGATTTCCTCATATCCGTTGAGAATACGTAGGCCTAGGACCGCGAAGTCCTACCGAGTCCGCTCTTTCCCTTCTTCCCCCCCGTTACCTTTCATTCCCCGTTTCTAAACCCTTTCCTGTATCTTTTGGAACACTCTTCATAGTAAAATCTTTAAGCAAATATAATCACACACGACAAACAAATGGTTCCCATCGAGTACGATGGATGCGAGGGGTGCTAATACCTTCCCCTCGCATAACCGGCTTCCGAACCCGTTCTTGGTCGCGAGACCATCTTATCCATTTCTTTCTTAAGGTTTTCTCGATATTTTCCTTTCCCCTCATGGGATAAATAAAGTTTGGTGGTGACTCTTCTGTCCTTTTCCTTTTCGCCTTCCCCGTCGTTGCGCGTATTTTTCGAGTAGCGACACTTCCCTATGCTTGGATTATTATGGATTTGAGATCTTGTCCTTTATTTGACTTTTGCTCATTGGCTTATGCTCAAGGTGGAAGAAATTCTTACTTGACTTGCTATGGAGTTTTCTATCTTTTGATTAGATCTTATCTCTCGCTCTTATTTTACTTTCTAGGTTAGTCACTTTTTCTCCACCCCTTCTTCAATTTTCAAAATTTTATTGTTTTCAAAGTTAAACCTCTTTCATAATAAACCTTGACTTCGGTCAAATGATTTTTCAAACTTTATTTTCTTTAATAAATGTCAATTAATGTTAATCATATTTTAACTAATTTCGAAAAGACATAAAAAATATAAAAACTCATTCAAATTTTTTGTGCCTTTGTGCACTTTTTCTTTTAAGACTTTTCATAAAGTTTAGATATGAGTCATTTTCATAGTTGATATGTAATTTTCCTATTCCTCATAGTATTTAAGATGTTGACATTTTCCACTTAGATGTTGAGTAATAGACTTGTTGATTTTTAATCCAAGCAAAATCCTTCATCTTTAGGTGATGCAAATGTTGTCTTATACTTGTGGGCGACTAGTCGTAATCTTCTTTTTAAAATGACGACTTGTCTTTACATTTAAAAATCAATCCAAATAAATCCATTTTGTTATTTGTATCACGAACTACAAGATTTTGATCCTACATTGCACTTTGTGAGTACGTAGGCATGAGGCGATAAGTCTCTCCAAACACAAAAATATTAAAAAAATAATTCTCTTCTCATCTCCCCAATCTCTTTTGAAACAAACATTTTTAAACCAAAAAACGTAGATATTTCAAAGGGCTTCTATAAAGTACTATAGACATTTTTGGTGCTAACACCTTCACTTAGCGTAACCAACCCCCTTACCCATTCTCTTTTTGTTCTTGTTTTAGAACTCTTTAGGTTTTGTTCGCTCTTTTTCTTTTCCTTTTGGATGAAATAAAAGTGCGGTGACAACTCTTGGATTTTCTTAGTTAAGTTAGTCAATAGCTTACACTCACAAATTTTCCCGCTACACTCTCTTCAATTTTTGTATATGTTCTAATATGCATCACTTTTGAATAACTTTCAAGGTATTTCATTCCTCGACATATTCATTAAATTTGATGTTACAAAAGGTTTTCATTTGGCATGCTGTTTTTTTATTTCGGTTTCATATGATTTTTGTTTTTTTTGGGCTGTCTCTACTTGGGTATTTGTTTTTGAAATGTTCAATTTGTGTTTAACAGATCAAAATATAATATAAATGAGAAAACAAATACCATATATATATGTTCCAAGTATGGATGTGTTCTTCTTAAAAATAGATTTCAAACTTTCCAAATCTCGTTTCTGTTTCTGTTTAACATATTGTTTGTAGGATTACAATGTCATGCTAGTTTATGTTTCCAAATCTAGTTAACATGTTGTTTGTAAGATTACAATGTCATGATAGTTTATGTTACCAAATCTGGTTAACATGTTGTTTGTAGGATTACAATATCATGCTAGTTTATGTTACCAAATTTGGTTAGCATGTTGTTTGTAGGATTACAATGTCATGTTAATATATTTTGACTTGCAGGTAAGGTGAATGAAAAAAGTTAACTCAAGAAAGCACATACTATAAGTTTATTATAAAATATGTGGACTCCGTGATAATTTAAAAATTAAGTTGAGTTTATTATCATGCATTCATTTAGATTGATTTAGAAAATGATATTCTAAAAATAAAGTTATATTTGAAAACAAACTTAGATTAATCAATATTTTTTTAATTGTATGTATTTTGTATCTCTCACTCTTTAACATATAGAATTTGATTCAATACCCTAAGTTCTTCAAAATAATTTTCCTACTCTTCTAGTTTATATTACAAATCATCAAGTTTGTTGACAAATTTGGATTCATCGTCATCGTTGTCATCATAATTATCATCACCATCAATTAAAATAATGATGATGATGATAACTCTGAATTAATCAACAAATTGATGCTTTTCAAAATAAACTAGAAGAGGAGGAATCGTTGCTTTGAAAAACTTGGGGCATTGAACCAGATTTTATATGTTAAAGAGTAAGATATGAATTATAAGATGCACGCAATTCAAAAAAGAGTGGATTGTCTAAGTTGTTTTTCAAGAATAATTTAATTATTCAGATTACTATTTTTTAAATCAATTTGAATGATTGTATATGTTTATTGTGTGGTAAGAAAAAACAAACAATCCATATATCTATACTTATCTATACTTATATATAAAGGGAATACCAAATTTTGGTATGACCTATTTTTATTCCATAATTACCCTTTACTTACTCTATATTTTACAATTCAAAGAATTAGTTTAAGTAACTTCCACATATAATAACCACCTAAAGGTTATTGTGGAAGAGATAGACATACAATAACTAACTGAAAGTTATAAAAAAGAGAAAGATAAGAACATAAATGTCATAAAGCAAAGCAAAGATCCAATGAACAATTTTCTCTCTAGATTAAACACAACCAGTTTTTACAAATGAAAATTTATAAGAGCGCTCGTGTTGCCAAGGTTTATGGAACTGCCAATTCTTCTCACATCTCTTTTTTTTTTCTCCTTTTTTTTGTCTTCTATATTATGGTTGCAATCTCTATCATCACTTTTGTTCTTCTTATGTCAGGGTATTTTAATTGATTGTTTTGATGTTGAAAGTTGTATATGTTTGTTCCATTTAGTTTCGAATATGTCTTATGTTTTTGTACTTTTAATTTATTGACTTATTCTTTTTATTATGTACAATTTTTGTGACTGTGAATGCTATTCAAGTCGAGAGAGAAAGAGTCAAAGAGAAAGTTGTCTTTGTAGAGAAATTTCCTCAAGAATCCTGTTTAAATTTGATTTTGTGTCTTTTCAATTTTATTATTATTATTGATTTGTCTTAAAGAGGAGAGACGTTAGGGAAATGAGAGAAAAAGAATGAACTGTGATCAAATGTTGAAACAGGGTGAAGATAAAAATGAGTTTGAATTTATTTGGATTGTGAGTAAAATGGAAAGTGTTACATAAGAAGGAAGTGATGGAGCACATATATCTAAAATAATCATGGGAATGCTATCACATAGAAATGCTACCACGTAGACAAGCTAATGACATAATTCTGGAAAAGCCAGGGCCATATGATACTTTTTAAAATATAGTAACATAAATTTTCAAGTTGGGGGAGACACTCACCCTAAAACCAATTCGTTCATATAAAATACTATTCAACTATGTATTTATCATATTTTTTGTTTGCTTTCAGCTTTGTATATTCAAGTGAAATTGGAGAGAGTTTAACAAAGATATAAGAATGGATAGCGTTACAAATTATTTTGCCAAAAAATAATTGTAACGGAACACTTGACATCTTATTTCACTCCACAAATATATATATTTTTTAATTTTAGTGGAGATTAATTGTGTACTTTTTGGTGTACAAAAATTTAAAATTTGTTTCAATGTGTTGATTTTCTTTCTAAGTTTCCACAATCATGTGTTTGCAACAATTATCCTTTATATATATATATATATATATATATATATATATATATATATATATATATATATATATATATATATATATATATATATATATATATATATATATATATATATATATATATATATATATATATATATATATAAAACAATTTATAAATTAATAGATTATTTTTTGTTTTTTATTAAATAAATAAATATGGCCTCCAATTCCATTTCAACTACCCATTAAAAATTAATTACAAAATTTAGTTATTGAATCAAACTAAATCACTTATTTTAAATATTGACTTGATGCTTATAGTTAGAATTTATAAGTTTGATGTCACCAATGCCTCTGATATGTTGAAAATGTGTTTATTTATTTTAATGATGTTCATGCTAATTTAAATCTGCATTATTCAAAGTAATTGTAAAATTTTCAACAAATAATTTTGATATCTTACACGTTTTAGAATAATAAAAAAATATATAGGCGATTTTTTATTGGAAAAAGTTATTAAAATTAAGCATACTTTGACTGGTATAGAGCTAGGTTCACAAAATATTAGTTTTGTCATGAATTACCTCCTTAAAGCATATGACATTTGAAGAGTCGTAGTCTCAATCAAACAATCACAGATATTATGATCAGTTTCTAGAAATCCTTTATCCTCAACTGATCTTTTAAATGTATTAAACGAATTGTCATTATTTGTAAGAAGATATTTCCAATTAGTTGGACCTTTGACATGAGATAACAATAATCAGAAGGAAAACTTCTCTCCCTTTAAAGGTTATACTATATAGAATCTTCCGATAAAAGAGTGATTTGCCCATAACGTATGCGCACTAAAAAAAACATGCGCACATTTTAAGACTCCTTGAGGATATCTAAAAACATCATAAAAAATATACACACGTTTATTTTTCTATGTTATGCGCATTAAAAAAAGCGGACAGACGGGCACGGGAGTGCCTGTCTGAATGCTAGTTATAATAGTTAATATATTTCCCACACAAATTAACCATCTAGTGTTTTCCATTATTTTTTAGTAACAATTGAATAAACAAATTTGGCACAATAGTAGAATTCCACAACTCTCAAATGAAGGTTTTCACTCTCTCAGAACTAAGGCAATGACTAGTGAATAAAAATTATAAAAGAAAAAGAATAAGAGAGATATAAGAGACGATGATTCAAAAAAATAGGTGTGTTCAGAAGTGGAAAAAATACTCTTTTGTATTGGAGGAAAAGTAGCTCTAAAAAGGCAACAATCTATGAACCTTAGGCGCTTCCTAATTGATTAGAACACCTTCCTAATCAATTAGGTTAATCCTGAATCTTGGACTCCACTTAATCTATTAATAAGCCTTCCTAATTGAGTAGGAGACATTATTCTTGTTCTAATCATATAGATAATTAAGTTTTGCTTCCCTAATTGACTAGAAAGCTTCGAAAAATGTCAAGTACTTATTATGATTGGTTTCTAGAAGTTTTAATAAAAAAGATAGAGATTTCAAAAAGGTTTTAGTGTATGTATGCATCACATTAATAATACAAGACTAACTCTTACTTAATTTAAATTTAATTTATCATATTACAAGATAAAACAATAAGTGCAATATTATACGCATAACTTCACAAGCTCAACTCCTTTTGATTACTGTATTTAAATTCAATTAGTTATTTCAACTGTAACTCTAAACAGTTTGATTTGTGCTTTCTTCTTGATTGATGATGCTTGAGATATATATTTTGTATTCATTTATCATCATCAAAGTATTTAGAAGAATTTTACTTGCACAACACATAGAACCACACATTTTCTCACTCACATATGGAATAATGCTACTATCCAGAAGGCAAGCCTTATGCTAGTGCCTTAAGCGCCTAGGAGAGTATAATTATGCAAGAAAAATAATAATAATAATAATAATAATAATAATAATAATAATAATAATAATAATAATAATAATAACATATAAAAACAATGATTTATTTTTCTTATTTATCACACGTGCTTTTAACTTTTTCTACTTGTATGATTTTAAGTTCTTACAACATTAACATGTCCATTCTATCATGTTTAACCTTTTTTGTTGATTGTTGTTTATATATGTTATATTATATGTGTTTAATTGGTTTTTATTTGGATACATAGGTGATAAATTGAAGTGGATTCATAAATAGTTGGTATTGAAATTGTAGATGAAGTGAATTTGAATGTGATTGATTTGGAGAATGAAACCATTCAAGGTGAAAATGAATTAAGAAATTCATAATGAAACCATTCAAGGTGAAAATGAATTAAGAAATTCCAAAAATTATGTTTTACCTAAGTCTAAGAAGGCCAAAACTTTAAGTGCCGATTGTTGGAATGTGTTTACTAAGTTGGGATGGATAAAAGTGGGAATCCATTGGCTAAGTGCAATGGTTGTTCAAGTATTTTGAAGGGTGGAGATGGAATTATAACACCACGACTTTGAATCGTTATATGAAAAAGGGAATTAAAATTAAACATGTTGATATAGGTCAAATGATGGTCAACTTACAAGGAAGACTAAAAAATCTTGCAATAGATAAACAAGTTTCTAGATCGATGTGTGTTGCTGCAATCATTGCACATGATTTACCATATAATTTTGTGGAGTTTCAAAAATTAGGGTTTGGATGAAATATTTGAACCCTTAATTTTCTCAAATTTCAAGAAATACCTCTAAGGCTGATGTTGATGAAATGTTCAAGACAAAGAAAGAAGCTCTTAAGAAGGAGTTAGCTAATATTCCCTCTAAAATTTCATTAACTTCTAATTTGTGGACAACTTGTACAAGTGAAAGTTATATTTGCTTGACTGCTCATTATGTTGACTCCAACTGGAATCTGAAGAGTATGATTCTAAACTTTTGTCATATGCCTTCTCCACATACAGGATCTGAATTGTCAAAAAAGATTCTTGAATTTTTACCAGATTAGGGAATTGAGAAGAAGATTTGTTCACTCACATTAGATAATGTTTCTGCTAATGATATGATGCAAGCTCACTTGAAAAGACAACTTGTCTTGCAAATCCGGTTTCAATTCATTGTATCATTGGTAAAGTTTATGGTGTTCTCTAGCACAACCGATTTTCAATTTATCATAACCTTTCATCATCAAGGTAGCTGCAGTTCTCATCCAACTGCAATTTGAAACGAATATCAACAGTTCATATTTACTAATGAGGGGAAAATCCGAGGGTAACCAACATTTTATCTCATTAATCCACACGAGATAGAAAACACTTAAGTGCCCTAGGCATGGTAATCGATTCATAACCCACATACCTAGGGTGTCATGTAGCGAATAAAGGTAGATCGGTGACAGAAAGATTTAAATGTGTTTGTCCCTCATAACTTATACGACATACTTCAAACATTTCTATTTTAAAAATGACCGAGATAAGTCTTCGACAAAGCCGACCGCAACCACTAAAGACTTTCCGATATATGGGATTTCCAACAAGACTTTTGGACAACTATTTTGGGCCGACCATATCTCTTTAGATTTGGCCACCCTATGATAGAACACTTCGGACCAAAACATATCAACTGGCTGCTCAATCGCACTTCTAAAATCTTCTCCTGACCATTAGACTATCATGTACCTCGGTGCAGGAGATTTACGCCTCAGGCACATCCAACGGTCCTCAGAATTCGACACCTGAAAGATAGCAATGTCGTTATTCCTCTTCCTTATATATATGGAATGACGTCATTTCATATGATAAGTTTCAAATACAATTTGAATACTTTCTACTCTTTTACATGCAGACTAGAGGGTCAGAGTGTTAACTTTGCAGCTACATGTTACATCCATATTTTTAGTATATTTATTTTTAATTAAATTAGAATTAATTTTTATTTCATCAATATTGATGTATTTGGTGGGTTTAATGGTTTTGGAGTTTTATTGGAGAATATAAAGAATTAACGAGAATTTTGTCTATTTTAAATGATTAAAATAATAAATAAAATAGGAATCTAACGTGTTTTAAAATTGTGTGATTTTGAGATTGAGCATAGGTGTGGTGTGTTGAGGCGTGTCCAGAGTTCAATCTCCGCAAATTATAAATACATATTTTAAAGCCCATATTTTTTTATCTCTTGCTTTAGTGTGTTCTCGAAAGAGTTTGTGATGTACTACATGTGAATTTTAAGGTTATTTAAAAAAATTATGGGACGTGTAAATAATTATATGGTGTATTAAAAAAATTTAAAATTTTAAAATCCTTGTGTAAGTTAGATGTAGTTTAACCATGACACAACAAATAGAGATCTTATTAAATCATAATTTAACTGAATTTAACCACAATTGAATTATGAATTTTTTTAAGCCTTATATGATATTTCACTATGCCTTTATAAAAACAGTGTTTGTTGTGGAATCATTAATAAATGGATGTACCAAATAAAAAATGTTGCTTGCTGAATATATTACAAATGTCACAGAAAAAAGGTAATATTTGTTAAAGGTGCGCGAAATTTTCAAATGGTACAGCAGTTGGCAATAAACAATAAAGTATTAAAATAAAATGGAGAAGATCAATAGTGTAGTCCATTTATGGCTATTATTGTGTTTTAATTAAGTAATAAAGATTAAGTGGATTCTCTTGAACATAAGGTGAGAGTGTGACATCATAATAAAAGCTGCTGATTTCAAAACGAGATTATAAAGTAGATTTATTATATTTACATATGAATTGCTACGTTATCATATCATGTTCTTAAGGGTTATTTAGATTAAGTTGAAAAGTTGAACTACAAGTAGCGTCTGTAGCTCAGTGGATAGAGCGTCTGTTTCCTACCTACAACCCCTACTTGGCGCGTTTCCATGTTGTTTTTGTCTTTCTTTCCACTCATGCTACGCGTCGCTATGTTAATTTGTCTTTTTTTCCACTCATTTTGACTCATGGTAATATATTCGTTTCTTGAGTTACTAACTTACATCGAATTTAATTTCTTTCGATTTTTCCATTCTTTAATCTTTTTTTGGCTGTCTCAAATTATACATATTCTAGTAAAATTTACATGTTTTAAATTAATACTTTTTATGCCTTTAATCTTAGTTATTGTATTATTTCCTATAAAATTAATTGAAGGATAAATTAATAAAAATATGTATAATTTCTCTTTTGTTAAAAAATAGAGATTCACTTCCAATTAATTTGTAAAATTTGAAAACTATTCTTAATTATATACAATAATAACACTTTCAAATATTATTATACAATAATATGAATTTTTAATATTAAACTTGTTCGCGAATGAACTAAAATTGAACGAATATTTGAGATTGTGGATTGCAATAATGGAGTTGAGTTTTCGGTAAGGTGGAAGAGGAGTTGGACCGCAAGATTAATAATCCAACGCTCAAGTCAATATGAGAGTAAGAAGAAAGAATGAAGTTTGAATTTAAATTCTACCTAGAAAATGAGGCGTTTCATCTTTATATATTAGAGTGATTATAATAGCTTGATGTTATTTAGGCGTTGGATGTGGGGATCCGTTGGATGGATCCTAGATTTAGATCATGTGCCCTCTAACCCAGGATAATAGAGATGCTTTATGATTGACGCGAAAAATCAATGTATTATTTGGGTTACAACTATTGGGTCTTCTGATCGCCCTAGAACAATTTCCTCTGAAGCCCTTACCTTTACTTTGTAAGGTAAGAGCTTTGTTGTGTTTGTCTTTTCCTGCTAGTGGTAGCTCTGTTTGAGTGGAAGGTCAAGATGTGACATCTTGGGAGCCTGCACTTTAAATGTGTCGCATGCTTTAGTTGTATTTTCGTATGCTCTATCATGATGATCTTTAGAAACTAGAGTACTTAAGTTTTTCTGAGACAATTTGGACCGTTAATAGTGCCTATCATCTCTCTTTCAATAAGACATTGCACAATTTTTATGGAATCAGTTATATAGTTTATTGGGACGTTACCTTTGTTCATTTCGTCATCCGTATTTTCAATATAATATTTTCTTAATCGATGGAAGTGGTTCCCACCATGTGTCAAAAATCGAAAGAGGATGCTTCTGTCTCTTAGGTAGATCCCGCAATTTCGATAATTGTTTCTATACTTGCTCGCGAAGGTAGTCTCGAAAGTGTTTTCCATGACGCTGGTCCTTCTTCTGGATGAGGCGTATTGATTCTTAAGGAAGAAAAAAGGATTTGTAGTGAGTATGAAGAATGTGTTATTACTTTTTATGAGTGAACTTTTTCAATTCTAGGTTATTTCTTGCCCTTCAATAGTTTCAAAATAAAATTTTTATACCACCTGATGATTGCTCCTTCACAATTGAGCCCTTTGAGCTAGGCTTATATCAAATTCTTTCAGTACTGGTGTGATTATCGGTGAGGAAAGCCATCTTTGTCATTTTTCTTCCACCTTTTTTGGGTACAACGTTACTTATTGAATCATGTGTAGTGTCAGGGCTTAATTACACTAGCGCAAGTTACTATTATTTTGAAGTGAATTATGATGGTGTTAGCTAGGATTTTTGATAGGGTAAAAGTCTTAGCATGTTAAGTAGACTTATACCAAGTTTAAGTCTTAAGATGAGAGATAAAGATTAAAGACTTAGTATTTTTTTTGTGAGGTATATTTTGTCTAACATTTTCAACGACAATTTAGGTTGAGATTTCAACATCAGCAAAATACTTCAACTAGCAGCGTTTTGGCGCTAACAAACATTGGTCCAAAGCAAGTAACTACTTCTCAGTTTTATTCAACAGGACACGTGGGAGACATTCAGGAGTGAGAAGCATGCATAAATGTACATGGTGAATATTGAGGGAGGAACATTATAAAGCAATTGTTTTACACTTGTATAAGTAGGAGTTCTAATGTTAGGATTCAAGTGTGTTCGTTTAATTTCACTACAAAAACTAAAAATATTCAAAGTACCCAACTCAGAGAAAAATGAGTTTCATTAAGCAAAATGTATAAATCTTGAACACCATTTCTATTCAAATGCAAAGTATTTTACTTCATTTTATCTTTTTTGCACATCTACTTTCATTCCATTATTAAGTTTCATTGTCATTTTTCGCTTTCTAGCATTGTCAAAATCATTTATATTCTAGAAATATACTTTTTTACACTACTTCTTCTCAAAGATTTTGATCACGTCGAAATCTTTCACTTTACAATACAAAACTATAAGACAACTTTTAACACTATGTCATTATCTACTCGATCCTGTAAGTAACCTTCAATGAGAGACTAGCGGTTGCTTACCAAAATTTACAGTAAACAAATTGGCACGCTCAGTGGGACCTGTGCTAAAACTTTTTAGTGATTACAATTTTCTTGTATAAAAAGTGTTACACGTACATGCATTGTTCTTAATATTTTGTATGCGTTTAAGAAGTATAAGATTTTTACAAAAAATGACGCGTCCATCTATGGATAATCCTAATTCACAAAAGAATCCTCAAAATGTAGTAGAACAACCAGTCGGATCGACGGTTGAAAAGCAGTTATTTCACACCCGTTATAACAACTGCTTTGGTGGTGTCATCAACGCCAGTGGCATCAATACCATCGCAAGGGGGACAACCCTGCCATAGCCATGAAATTCCCTTTTTAACCCTGCAATTGCAAGACTTTTGTTTGAGTTTCCAATGCCAATGAATAATAGGGACTACCCTTGTGGCATGCCAACGTCGATGATGGCTGAACTTCTCACTAATATGTCGACGTATAGGGACAATACAATGGCCACTGGGCCATTATATAATCCACATAATGCTTCTGCTTCAACCATAAACAATATGGTTCGACCAGGAGGGATGAGTTGTATCCCTCTAATAACGCCATTTTAAATACATTTATATAATGGCCATGAGGCAAGAAATGGATGAAAGCAACTTAGAAATGGTTAATACTTTGAACCAACAAATGGGAACTATATTTAATCCTTTTGATTACGAATACAAACCAAACCTATAAGTTATTAGCCAATCAAATTAATCGAATAACCAATTTTTTCGTCACGCCTCAAGTTCAGGCTTGACCAACCCCCCATATTTCAAACGTTAGGCAAGTCGAAACGCCTGAAAATGGGATAGCTCAAGTAAAATTAGGCCAAAATCAAAGTTTTAAACCACCAGAACCCCCCTTCAATAGGGAGGAGGAAGAATACATGACTTAGCATAACCCTAGGCCTGTAGTGGTCTAGAGAAATTAAGATGCTGACCAGGTTCTTTTACATGTCTAACAAAACAAGTTTGAGGGATATAACAACATAGATAATATGGTCGAACAAATTTTGGACCAAAATGGCCTTAATGTAGGGCTTCATTGACCCAATTTTGTATCTCCTTTGTCATAATACGCTCCACAAATAGAGATAATCAGGGGTTGGAAAGTCCTCAAGTTTACTAAGTTCACTAGGGAGACTAGTTAGTCGACATTTGAACATGTCACCGGGTATCAAACTGAGGCTGGAGACATTGTGAACAATGAGAATTTGAAATGAAGTATTTTCCAAATTCTCTAACAAAAAAACACTTTCACTTGGTTCACCATACTCCCCCCACACTCCGTGCAAACCTGGAGTCAATTGGAGAGATAGTTCCATGAAAAATTTATATGGGTCAGTCGAAGATAAGCCTTAAGGAGTTGGCTAATGTTAGGGAGAAAGTTCCTGAGTCAATTGATGGTTATTTGAACGGGTTCAGACTTCTTAAAGCAAGGTGCTTTACACAAGTCCCTGAACACGAGTTCGTCGAAACAGCTGCAGTTGGTCTAGATTATTCCATTATGAATAAATTAGACACTTAATACCTTAGGGACATGGCACAATTGGCATATAAGGCTCTCCAGGTTGTACGCTTGAAAGCTGAGAAAGCCAAAGTACCATAAAAAAGAAAATGTTGCATATGTGGAGATAGACGAATATCTCTCAGATCTAGGCGACGCGTATGTAGAAGATAGTGGGCTCAACGTCTCTAAACTTAAGCCAAAATCTCCTTACATATGTAAATAGTTCAAGCCTTTGAACATGAAGAATCATTTCTAACCCAGCAAGAATGATAAATTCGTCAAGAGAACATATACTTTTGATATAAAGAAGTGTGATAAAATATTTGATTTATTAGTTACTGATGGGCAGATTATAGTGCCTCCAGGCCTAAAAATCCTCCATTATAACAAAGGAAAAGATAGGTTTATGTAAGTACCATAAATTTTTGGGTCATAAAGCTTCTCAATGTATGCTTTTTAGGGATTTGGTGCAGAAGGCATTGAAAGAAGACAAATTGCAATTTGGCGTGAAGCCAAAAGCTTCGATGCAAGTGGATGCTAATCCACTTCAAACTGAAGATACTCACAATGGTCTCATGTATTCTTAATTTCTATGAGGAACACCTCTTTTATCGAAAGTGAACCTAGTGTTTGAATTCCTTTTTTTGCTCCTTTTGGAATCCTACATCCTAGTGTCTTTCAGTTTCTTTGTTGTATCCTCTTTGAAAATAGAAATACACCTAAGGTATAACATCGTTTTAGAGTCACTCAACTTGCAGCGCTCCAAGAAGTCAATCAGCTCCTCTTCTGCTTGAGGATGCACCAGTTGCATTTATTCATCAATAATTGCAGAAACCTGCTAAGCTTTTTTAACATCCTTGTCGAAGGCATCGGTAGCTTCCACCATTAGGATCTCAATCGATTCAGCATTGTGAGTATCTTCAGTTTGAAGTGGATTAAAGGGGGAAAATCAGCCGAAATGGAAGGTGGTGGACCTAAAGATAGGATTTCCAAACCAGAAAAGCCACAATGTGTTAAAGGCTCAGTCACACATCCCTCATAACTACAAGGTAAATAACCCTATGACACATACGCAGTGAAGGCGTCACCAAAGAAAGAAAAAGGTTGAACATGAAGCCTTTGCAAAGAAGTGTGAAGCCTCTTTGGAGAAATGTGATATGGCTAGGTCAAACACTCTAAAGAAACCTTACACAAGGAAACTGAGTGATGAAGACAAGAAAATAGCCAACCACATATTATCCTTGAGATTTGCACATCCAAGAAAGGGTAGTACCATGGCAAGGGCAAAGACCCCTAAATATACCCCTAAGTTAGAGGAAAAAACCCCTAAATACCCTCCTCAACTAGAGGAGAAGACTTCTGAATACACTCCTTAGCTAGATGATGAGATGGTAGAGGACAAATTTGACACAAAGTTTGAAGATGACCTTCTAATCAAATGTGGCATAGTTTATGTACTCCTTGTAGAATATGATCATGTCTCGAAAGAATCATAGACATAAGAGGATTACATCTAAGATGAAGCGGAAAATCAGAAGCCGCTATGTTATTACGTCATGAAAAATGGTCTTATCGAGTACCAACAAGCCATTTTTTAGAAGCCAGACACTAGGATGATGTATCATCTCAAACCTTTGTTCATAATGGAGAAGGTAGATAATACGGTTATTAATAAGCCTTTTGTTAATGGAGGAGCAACTGTAAATTTAATGTCTCACTTATTATTCAAGAAAATAGGGAAGACAATGCTGACCTTCGAACCCACAACATGTTCTTGTCAAATTATGAAGGTAAAACCAATCACATTTTGGGGGTGATTTAGGTCAAACTCTCAGTTGGCTCTACAACTAGGCTAACATTATATAGGGTAATTGCATCAAATACAAATTATAATCACTTGCTTGGACGTGAAAGGATTCATGGCATAGGTGTCGTTCCATTAACCTTGCACCAAAGGGTTGCCATATGGCGTGAAGATGGTATGATGGAAAACATTAATGTAACACCCTTCTAAATCCAACGAATAATTTAGCACATAAATCAATAATTAAATCAGAGTAAATCACCGACAATGGTGTCACATGCTTCATAAAAACATTCTTATCACACATCATGCTCTGTAACACGGGTTTCAAATAATTATAAAATTCATCTTAATAACTCCACATATAATTAAAACTTTGCAGCAGAATCTTAGTATCAACATGACTTTATAATTTTCATCAAAGAACTTTAAGGCCTTTGATCATAATCAAAAATCAACATAAAAAAATCATCGCGTAATAGACTCTTAAAAACATGTTCTTAAATCAATAACGATTTCAGAAAACCAAACGTTCCCAAACCCCGATGTTACATATCAGATCAAGAACCTCTTAATTCACGGAAATAAGATAAATTGAATACAAAGCTAAATCTTCACACGTCGACAATCTAACCTTGATCACTTGCACGTTACCCACGCAGAGGTAACTTTCAAACAGGTAGGGTGAGTAATCACAAATCATTACAAAAGGTATAAGAAATAGATATAGTAGTAACAAAAACAATTATCCATACTTCATATATCCTTCACATATCACACACATATTCACATTGTCACTTCATTAAGTCATTCACAACGTCATTACGTCATCAATAAATCTTCATCGTCAAAACATCACTTATGTCATAACATCATCAAAACATTTATTAACTCATAGTTATGCAATGTCACTTAGTATGTAATGCAAAAAACAAATCATGCATGTGGTACAAACACTTTGATGAACACATGGTCATCTCCCTCTAGAAATCCCCACCATAGGATCGATTCCCACTCGGAACCGGAGCACATCATAAAACACACTCAATCCACACAATGGGATTGAGGCCACCACTTGACCGGAGTCCTAACATCGTCACTGGACAAAAGTCCTAATATCCTCACTGGACCGAAGTCCTAACATTATCATTGGACCGAAGTCCTAACATATGCTATGAATGCATGATGTAGCATACCACAATAAACACGACCTCGGCTAGTCAAATTTGCATCATCATTCATGTAATCGTCATAGTATATTCCTCATAATTCAGTCACACTCCATCATAGCATCATTATTATAAATACATCATATTAATCATTTCACTTCATGTGAGACAACACAACAACAAAAAGAAAGAAAAGAAAGACAGAAGAAAAGTAAAATATAAAAAAATGTCAGCTACTGCTCGTCCGACAAAGCAGGGGCGAAACACCTTCCCCATACAAAATTCTAGGAGTACCTCTTTTTCATCTTTCCTTCACCCCTTCTTTCGCCTGACACTTCCTAAGCGAAGTAGCTTCACCCGGCGAAAAATATGACTCGCCCGGCGAAAGCGCAAAAACATCAACTCGACAGTTGTGTTTTTCTGCACAGCCCAGACCCTAAAACTCTTGCGGTTCCAATATTGTTCAATCCGAAAACACACATAATTCACAAGATATCACAATACAACAACAATACTTCATAATAGGCATCATATACATCATCTAATAGCACTACAACTGCATTTTATCACTTATTTAGTCATGAATCATCACATTACCATCATATTACTACATTCTCCCTAAAACCCCAAAACCACCTACATACATTTAAACCCTATATCAATTATAATGAAAAGTAATACTCCTCATACCTTATATT
>CAWUDS030006341.1:0-36982 GCA_963859935.3 Lathyrus sativus | reverse complement strand
TTCAATATCATGGAAAACAAAGAAAAAAACCATAGTCTCTCAATATTCAAGTGAGGCTGAATATCGTGCAATGGCACATGCCACGAGTGAAACAATCTGACTACATAACTTGTTAGAGATTATGAAAGTTCCATGCATCAAACTCACGCTTCTGCATTGTGACTAGGTATGGAAATGGGCAGGGTTTGGGCAGGGTACTATAGTATTCATTCCCATATCATGATTTGAAAAAATCCCCGTACTCGAGCCCATACCCGTTTAGGTGCCAAAGTTAGCACTCGTACCTGTGCTCTATGGGTATGTAAGTACCCATATTCGTAAATGTTACCCCGCATTCCTATTAAATATAAATAGATTAATTATAAAATATCATATCATTTTAAGTTTTAAAAACATTAAAAAGTTTTCAAAAAAATTTATTGTTGAAATAAACGAACACTTATGTTAAATATGTAATGGGTTAACACTGATTTACTTTTTAAAATTGATAGACATGCATTTTTATATAATAATATTAAAATTAAAATATATAAATATAAATTATAATACATAAATATATATATATTGTGTGGGTATGGGGCAAGGTGGATATCAAGGTGCCCATACCCACTTATTTTTATGGGTAATTACTTGAGTTTGTGTCCATACCCATTTTTGCGGGTTTTTACCCTATCCATTGTGAGTCATTTTGCGGGTTCCATTGGGGATGGGTCAAATTGTCATACCTAATTGTGACAATCAATAAACTCTTCATTTAGCTGCAAACCCGGTCTTCCATGAAAGAACAAACATTGAAATTAACTATCATTTTATCAGGGAACACATGCAGTCAGGTGCCATAAGCACAACTGATTTTCCCACCAAACAATAAAATGATGACATTTTTTTATAGAAAACCTCATTCCATTAATTGATAAACCAATAGATATTACAAAGATCAAGAGACAAATGACATAGGGCATACCTCATCCATAGTTTAGCAACATCTCTAAAAGTGAAAATTACATAAACATAAAAGACATTAAACATAGTTTGATCACAAGCTAAAAAGATACAATCAATCTAGAAACAAACACATATCATCCATCCATCCACTCTCTTGAGAACACCAATAGTGACAATATATGAGTGAGAATCCACTATCTTTTTCGAAATTCAATTAAGGATGATTTCATTGACTTGTGTTCGCGTATTTCAACTAACTTTGGTCTCGAGATTGTCCATATTTATCAAATGTTCAAAATTTAATTAATGACTAGAGGTAATGTTGCTCAAAGACACAAAATCTTTGGAGGCTTTTTATCAAACACCTGGAGTGCAGACTTATACCCCAAAAAACAAAAGTAAAACATAGACAATACTAAAATAAAAATACATAGGTTAGATAGAGTTATAATCAGCAACCTGTAGACGATCCATGGAGGCTTTGGGGGAGGGTGAAAAGCTTCCAACATCATAGGTTTTGGAACAGATTTTATGACTAGGGGTTGTCGTACCTCAAAAAATATGATCCTCACGATGGACGTGTAAAAACGTTCGAACAGAGTCGCCGCCGAACTTTATTCATTCCAAGGAAGGAACAGGAAAATATAAATATAACCTTTAAAGAGATAAGAACATGTTCATCGCAACCAATTTCTAGGTTCGAGAGTCGATTACGCAAAGGGAAGTATTAACACCCTCTACCGTCCATTGTACTCAACGGGAACATCTTGATTTGATCTGTGAGAGAAGTTAGCTAAGTTTATTTATCTTCTAAAAGATTTGCTTATAAAGGGGGAAATGAGTGGTTTTTTATTAGGGTGTTTGCCAAGGATTGAGGCCCTTGTGCCTACATACTCCCTCGTGCAATGGGAAAGTCAAAGCGTCATATTCGTGGCACTACGGTTGGTTGGTTTGTTTTATCAAATAAGTGTTTAAAGGATACTAAAAATTGTTATTTTAGAAAAGAGTTTTAATCGTGCGGAGGCGAGAAGTTGAATTAATGTATTTGTATTTTGATTGGATGACGATCACTCGAAGCTTAAGAAAGGCTCCTCGGGCCCAAGTGATCGGGAAAGTGAATCGAAGACCCGACTCTCTCTCTTTTCAACCTTAATTGTAAAAACAATTTCAATATAGTTAGAAAAAGTTACGAATGAAGATCACTCAAAGCTTAAGAAAGGCTCCTCGGGCCCAAGTAATCGGGAGAATGAGTCAAAGACTTGACTCTTTCTCTTTTTCATCTAAGTATTGAAAAAATAGGTTTGATTTCACTTATTCTAAAAATAGTTTGATGTAGAGTTAGGTTATAAAACTTTCAGAGAAGACAATTGTTTGAACTTAAGAAAGGCTCCTCGGGCCCAAACAATCAAGAAGAGAAATCGAAGACTCCATTCCAACTCCCTTTTCATCTTTTATTGAAACTATGTTTAAGCATAGTTAAGTATATTAAGTTTACTTTAATAAAATGCTCGATATGGATCGAGGTTTAAATTTGCGTACAAAATGAATAAGGTTGAACTAAGGGAATAGAGGTCCTAGTGGTATAAGATAAGTTTGATGGTGAGGCAAAAGCGCTCGACTTGCAAAGGTAAAGGAACTTGATATGTGGATCAAGTATGCTTGAGAAAGAAGTTGGTGATTAATTGCATTTGTTTTGAAAATACATGATGTTGGATCAAGTTTATTTGTTTCTTTGAAAAGAGTTGATTTTAATCTTGTATTAACTATGACATCTCATGGGAGAGGGGTACATTTGTTCAAATGGGATGGTACCAAGCCTTAATTAACATAAACCATTCATACAGGCAAACATACATGTGAAGTGTGTAACAAGCATTGTTGTACAAAGTCCAAGAAGAGGCTATAAGGTTGATGGCGATCGTGAAAACAATCGACTTACAAGGTGTTTGAAAATAGCTTGATTTGAAAATCAAGATAATAGTTTAAAAATGGGGATTGAATAAGTATGAAATGGTATAAATATAATTGAGGCATGATAAAACACATAAGGTAAAAGAGCAAATATGTCAATTAGATTAAGCCTATTAAGTTAGCAAATTAAATATCTAAGACTAATTAGTAACCTAATTAACTAATATTAAAAGGTAAATCAAGAAATTAGCGTTTCTTTAGGTACCTTTTTCTAAAAAAGGAGAAAATAAATGATCACCTAAATAATTAATTAAATTAAACTTAAATATTTAATAAAATTAACTATTAAAATTAATTAATATTAAATAAAAATGTTTAATGCAACTAATTAAGAATTGAGGGGTAAAAGAATAAGCATTAATGATTAAAAAGTGTTTTATAAGGTTTTTAGAATTAAAAAAATTAAATAAGCTTAAATAATTAAATTAATTAATAAATAGGATGATTAAGATTGAAAGTTAATCAAAATTAAAATTAAAAAAAAACAATATTTTTTGGATTTTAGATTTAATAGGCAAATTTAATTAAATAAGTTAAATATAACTATTTAACAAAATTAATTAAGAAAATAATTAATTATTATTAAAAAAATATTTAAAATAAGTTGCTAACTTTTTATTTTGTTAAATTAATTAATTAAAGACAAATAACTAATAAATAATATTTTATATCATAATTATTACTAAACACAATACTAAATAGAAAATGAAATAAAATATTAAAAAAAACAAATAATAAAAAAACAAAAGAAAGGCCAGGGGCTAGATCTGAATAGGATGGGGGTTTGAATAGAAAAACCACCCCAGGCCCACCTGCCAGCAAGTCCATGTTGGATAGAGTCCATACAATGAACTCTAGTCAACTCCAATGACCCCCAGATTGAATACGAATTGTTGATCAGCCATATAGTCAATGTTGACTCACATCAGACGCCCAGCAATGCGCGTGCATGACAAGGAGGGGAAAAGGACACGCGCCAAATCATCTGGCCACCAAGAACCGGTGACACGTGTCACCAGTAGGGGCTACCACCTCAAAACAGCCCACAAAAGGGAAACGGTTGAACGCAAAACCTCACTCATTTCATTCTGACACTACTCTCTCTCTCAACTTACTCTTTTTCTTTCAAACACTCACTCTCTCTACAATTACCTCACCGGATCTCTAATGCTGGGCGGAGAAGATGGTGGCGCGCGGTGGCTACCACCGTCTCCTTCGGCGAAACCTTCCCAAAACCAAAATTTTCCTACACCAACCCCCTCTCAAATTTTAACCTCTATCCAAATCTGAAACAAAATTATCCGCAAAACCCCTCAAAAATCCAAATCGAACCGATTCTCAAAGCAAACACTAGTTTTAAAACACATAGAAAACTCACAATCGACATAAGGAACGAACAAATAAAAACATGGGAAGGCAGTTAAAGCGTACAACAACGAGGATTCAAACAAAAAGCCTAGATTCGAAGAGGTAACGAAGGACAAGGTCTACCTCTTGAAGAATAAGTATCTGAAGGTACTCAGGTGCTTTACTTTATTCTTTTCGCCCTAATTTCTTCTCTCTGCTTCTTCTTCAACTTCTTCGTATGATTGGCTTTTTTAAAAGTTTTTTTTAGCTCAGGTGACTTTTAACCTCAGTGTGAGACTCCAAGTCCGTTTTTTAGGAATCTGAGCTTTAGTGGATTAGGGTTAGAAACTCTATTTTTGCAGAGAAATTCTTATAAGAGTTTTTTTTGCTCTCCTCCTGTTTTGCGAATAGTGATGGAAAATGTATAGGAGGAGTGAGTGAGGTACATTTGCATTAGGGTCAGATTCCAAAATGTTTGTGTGAGGGAACCAAAAGCATGTGAGGGATTATGAGACGTAATCACAATCGTTAGAGGGTGACGGAATACACCCAGATTTTGTGGGATTGTATTTGTGCCCTATTTTGCAACTTTTTATTTTCTGAGATTCTAGCAAATGGGATGGTTGAGTGGTCCCACACGAATGCCTTGCTGTTAATTTTCCCAGCACATGATATGAAATACTCACTACACGTGATGTGAGTTTAAGGAGTGCTTATATTGTGACTTGTTTTGACATTGTTTTGGGTACTGAATTGTACATATGGTCCTTGAAATTATGAGTACTAATACCTATGACCTCTCATGCTTATATTGAACTCACATAAACTCCTCCCCATTTTCATTTCATGTCCTTATATGCACCACTTTGATGACTGTTGTAAATCTTACATGGTGAATTTTTACTTATGTATATTTTCCATTGGTGTGAGTTTTGGTCTTGTGTGTTTAACCACAGTCTCCATGTTTGTATGTATTTTTGCATGAGGCATTTGGTGACATGAAGAGCAAGAATAAAAGTAACCTTGGAGCATCTTGGTGCCCAGTTAGAGCTTGGAATTGTGGAAAGCTTAAAGGACCTGTCGTGAACACTTAATGCTTTGCTTGGAAGCAATCTTGGTAAGATCCTCAATTCTAAGTCCTTGTAGTTTTAAGTCTTATACTTCCTTCTACAAATTGTATCTATTTTGACAAGTACTGCTATTTGTAAAAACTTGAGTGCTTGTTGACTTTTTGCTGAGTGTTGCACCCCAAAATTTGCCCAACCTTTTCTTAACTTAGTTTATGTTTCATTTCATTTTCATACTGTTGCATTTCCGCCTTGCATAGCATCCGTTCTTAAAGTAGGGGATCAAGGCTTCCCATGTCTCATGTTTCATTCCAGTGCAAGCAACTGAACCTCAAGCAGCAGCAGTTGGCATTTATTTTACCCGATCGAGCGGTCGATTTTATTTTATTGTGCAGGTTACTTTTCAGCATTCAGGCTACTTCAAGCAGTTTCACAGTCAGGATGATCGGAAACAAGTTCCAGAGGCTTAACAGATGTCCAAACAGCAAGAAACGGGCAAACGGACGGATTTCCCTCCAAAAGGCGCCAATTTCAAAATTTTGAAGGTGTTAATCAGTTAACACATATGGTTAACCGATTAACACAGTTCAAATCAAGCTAATTTTGCAAGTTTTCACAGTGTTAACCGGTTAACCATATGTGTTAACTGATTAACCTGTGTATTTTTTGCCCTGTACGTGAATTTTCAAGTCCAGCCACTCTTGGAGTCCCATTTTGATCATTTGAATTTCATTTTACACTTGGGAAGGATCTAGAATCTCATTTGAAATTTGTTTAATTTCAATTTCCCACCAAATGCTCATTCCACATTCCATACCACATTTTCCCACCCAAATTCCAAACCTTGCATTGGATCCAAACCTAATTGATATTTAAATGATCCACTCCAAACCTCACCATCTAATCTCTCATAATTCAATTCATTTTTCAGAATTCACTTTTGAGCTCTCACTTCTCTCAACTTCTCATTTTCCCAAACCCTCACTCAAAGCTCTTCACCCTTTGGATTCATTGATTTTTCATTGAAATCAATGGATTCTTGAGCATAAACCTCCATTAACCATCATCATTGGATCAATTTTCATAATCAATTTTCGTGCAAGCTTGGATCTGAATCTGGAGTTGATCTAGAAGTGATTATTTGAAGTTTTTTGACTCAAATTTGGTGGATCTTCATTCATACAACAACAATTATTGTGGATCTTAAAGTTTTCCGGATAATCTTGTTTAGATCTGCTCAAATTCAGTTGATCAACACTTACCGAAGCAAATCTTCGCTTCGAAGGTTGGAATTCTCGATCCGATTTAATTTTTGAGCTCATCATGTTAATTTTCATATTCGATTGAATTTTGGTTGATTTCGATCCGTTTGAATTGTGATTGTGTTGTGTAGACATGTTTGTGTGTCTATTGATTTTCTGTTTGCAGGTGTAATTTCGTGCTTATTTGATAAGCTGGTCTTTTGGATTATTTGATTAAGTGATTTTGTGTTGAAAGTGCTTTTTCTGCTGTTGTCTTTGGCCTCTGTTACAGTGTTAATCGGTTAACACATATCGTTAACCGATTAACCATTTCAAATTTTCAAATTTTTTTCATTAACAGTGTTAATCGATTAACGTATATGGTTAACCGATTAACCTGTTCAAAAACCCAGATTTTCCAAACCTTTTAAGGTGTTAACCGATTAACACTGTAACAATGGGCCTGTTTTGCTGTTTTTCAAGGTGTTTTCGCATGCCGTTCCACTTTGAATCATCATAGAGCAGTGTGATGTATTAGGAGTGTGATGTTTGGTATATAGGTCGTTGTTCTTGATCATTTGATCATGATTTTATCGATTCGTTTTGTTTGTCTTCCACTTGAATGCGTATTTCCGATATACGTCGTTCTATGTGATGTTTCTTTTTTTTTCCGTTTGAGTGTTTGAGCCAAGTGGTCGAGATGCGCCTGTGGTGGATTCTGCCCCGCACTTCTTTTCCTCCCATTTGTCTCCGATGATCGATAGTCGATGGTTGTAGAGGCTTGTCTTCTCCCGTTATGTCTCATCCTCTCATTTTGCTTCGGTGCTTGCATTCCTTTGTGTTTTTGCTTGCATTTCCTTTTGATGTGATTTGTTTTTGCTTTTGAGCTTTCCTCTCCGTCTTTACCTTCTGTCCAATGACCTTGGAATCTCATTTAAGGTGTCTTGGTCTTTCCTTTGGAGGTATTTGAAGTACACCTAAAGTGATGAATCCATGAGGATTCTTTTGTGCTTTTCTCTACATCTTCTTGTGATGCTTATGGTTGAGTGCATGGTGTCGCTACTGCAAAAAAAAGGGGGGGGGCAATGACTAACAGACTCGCCACCTATCGTTATTTATCCCAAAGAAGGGAAAGGAAACGATCAGAAAAAACCTGACGAAAAACGGGAAAAGATGAGGTCATCGCAACCAAGTCCTAGGTTCGGGAGTCGGTTACGCAAGGGGAAGGTATGAGCACCCCTCACGTCCGTCGTACTCGACGGGATCCACACATGTGTTGTCTAACTAAAAGGGTGTCTAAACTATCTACGCTAAAGGCTTATGGACAAAAGAGAAAGAAAAAGAAACTGACTCGGCAGAGCATCGCCGCTCTGTGCCTACGTACTCCCTCGTGCAATGGGAAAGTCAGAGTCAACGTAGTTCGCCTAACTACGGCCAAAGAAGGGGGGAAGGTTGCTCACCAAGACATCGCGTCTTGTGCCTACGTACTTTCGTCTGGTACGAAAGATCAGAGCAAACATAGTTCGGACATACAAGAACACAGGTTGTTCAGAAGTTTTACCCGAGTAGGGTTAACAGACAGTTCTAGCAGTTGGTGTATGCAGCTCGACGTTTGGAGACTTAGGCATTACCGTTTGCGATAGGACTGAAAGTTAAAAACACTCTTGTTTATGAAAAGAGTTTTCCTGATTAAGACCCTAAGGGGTGAAAAAGAGTTTGAGTTGTTTTTGTTTTTTTTAAGGAAGAAGTGTTTTTAACTTGGTTTGTAACTCATGTTGCACTAAAGACTATGATCTAGGAGTGAATGCTTCGTATATCGTCCGAAGGACATACACTAATATTCTAGATAATTGAGAGGCAACCACCCAATCATCGTTTCCCAAATGGCTTAAGGCTCGTAGCATGCAACAATTGTCAAGCTTTATTAAGTGGATTGAAGTTGTTTGAAGATGAGAAGAGAAAGAGGACGAACTAAGGGGGACTAATCCAAACCCTAAAAGTTGTCATGCAAGATGCACCTAAAGTTGAGTTTGAAAGGGGAATACCTAATGTTGTCATGCATGGTTAGAAACCTTAATGTCTATCATAACCTCTCTTGAACAAGAGAGGTTAGAAATCCTAAGGTAAGGAAGACAAAAAGAAGAAGAAACAATAAGAAAAAACAATGCAAATGTATAATGCAAGCACAAATGCAACAAGGAAGACAAAGATGCAATGCAAGTGAGGGAGGAAATATGTGTGGGTCTAGAACCTCCACAAGATCATCTCAACCTCAAGCCATGGTATGAATAAACACAAGAGAAGAGGAGAAGAAGATGCATAGAAAACGAGTAACAAAAACAATGAGAAAAAGTCCTCATGGATTCATTACTTTAGGCAAGCTTCAGGTTCCTCCTCAGGAGGAACCAAGCAACCTTAAGTAGTATTCCAAGGTCATAGGACAGAATGGGGATGAGGAGAAGAGATCTCAAAAGCTAAAACAAAACATCATAAGCAAATGCAAACAACAACATCAAAGAATGCAAGCAAACACCACATATGGAAACACAATATGCAAACATGAAAGTATGAGATCAAATGAACAACTTATGCATAAGGTAAAGACCTATGAATTGACACACAAGACCTATGAAAAGCTCCTAACATGAAACAATCAAAATGAGGTTCATCAATAATGCACAACCAAACTTTTGAAAGAAAAACAAAATAAGTACCCCAACAAAGATGCATAAACATGAAGCAACTTGCAAAATACATGAAAAATGATAAAATGCATCTAAAAAAGCCAAATAAAATCTCAAAGCACTCCCAAGGTATTAGGAACCAGGGGTCAAAAAGGGAGATTGAAAATCAAAAGGGAAGTGCCTCAACAGAAGGAAAACACCAAGAGTGTCCCAAACTAAAGCAAAAATGGAGAGGGAACAAAAAGCAATTCAAATCACATGGAAACAACACTTAAAAATCATGGAAAAAATATCCAAAGATCAATCAACATGTTAACACAATGCTCAAAAAAATCATGCAAAAATGAGAAGTTTAAACATGGAAATAAAATCAAGAAAGAACAAAACCACAATTTAAATCAAATAAAACAACCCCAATATTTAATTCATTTTTTAATTGAAAATAAAGTCAAAAATAAAATAAAAAATTCCAAAAAAAACTGGACATCTTAAAGTTTATGAAAATTATTTTTGGTGAATTTTTAAACTATTGGAACCATTTTATTTGGATTAAATTGGAAACAACATAAAACAGAAAAATAAAATAAACAAACAATTAAATGGAAAGAAAGAGGTGCAAACAGCAAACATACATAGTGAAACACGGATGGGCCCAAGCTAGGGAGGGGGCGAACAGCAATTCGCGAAAGGCCCAATGAGAAAGGAAAAATAATAAAAATCTGAGTGAACATAATGAGGTTGGTTTGACTAGGTGCATGGTGGAAATCATCACAGACCGCATGATCAAGATTAAAGTAGTTCAATCAGGTGGCTCACAAAGAGCCACTTCAATTAATGAATTTGGTTATTATTCATGTGCATACAAGCTGAAGAAGTAACACGTAGGGTGTAATTGGAACCACGCGATCAGAAAAGTCACGATCGGACGGACGACCGAGTGCCACGTCACTCGTCTTCTTCCTTGGAACCTCCGGTCGCCGGAATTTCGCTTCGGTCATCCCCTTCCTTGCTCCGGTCACCAAAACACAAATTAAATGGTCTAAACATATCTACATGTTGCAAGGAGTAAGAATCCATGAAAATTAAAGCAAAATAACACGAAAATTCATCAAAATGAAACAACACAACTTGGTGCTCATAAAATCAAACATCATAAACTCAAGCAAAAATAATCCAGAAATGATCTATGCAACTCAAGGGTTCAAATGCAACGAAAATGGTGAAAAACCATGGCATATTAAGAGTGTAAGGTTGAAAAAAAGTTTACCTAGTGGAGAGCCTCCACTGGGCCTTGAAATTGTGATGAAGTTTAACAAAAAACGTCCAGAATCACTCCATGAACTCCAATTGAGGTGTTTGAAGGCTTGATTTGGTCTGAAAGTGGTTGAATCTGAGAATTCGTTTTTGAGTTTTTCACCATTTTTTCAAAATGTGTAATGGTTGTTCATGCACGAAAATGACCTACCTCTGCTCCAATTCTCATCTAGAATACTTATATGATGAGTTTATGATCAAATGAGGCTTTAATTCAAGCTAAACAGGCCATTTCAAAATTTCACATTTCACCACTTTTTCAAAATGCCATACACGTTTTAACCACTACACCAGCTGGTTTTTTGATCCAAATCCACTATAAATCAGTTGTGTTGATCAAAGGAATGAGATTGGAGGCTTAATTTTGATCCCATGGTTGATTTCCATTTTGTTACTTCAAGAGGAAGAAACCATGAAAATGGCCCATTTTGAGACTTCAAATTTTCAATGTGAAAGATGGCAATGTCTTTGAATTATTATTTGCAATCAAAAAATGCAAAAACTTGCCTTGAAAAAGTTTAAAATCCATTAATTCTCAAATTCTCAATTTAAGCCTCCTTTATGAAAAATTCAAACCCCAAATTCTCAATCCAAGACCCCACCATGACAAGATATGATTTGGTAGTGAAAATGGCCCCATTTGAAGCAAGTTTCATGTTGAAAAGATTTCCATTTGAAGTGTGCAAGTTGGTGAAATGGACCTATAACTTTATGACCTGTAATCTTACTTTCCCAAAATACCCCGGACTAGTAAACCTCATAACTTGAGTTCTACAAATCAGATGAAAGACTTCTAGTAAAATTTGGAAAGATAAGATAAAGACCTACAACTTTCATGTTGGCCAAAAGTTGAGGAGAAGCATCCTTCTAGGTCAAACCTGGCTTTGGAGTTGGTTGACTTTTGTTGACCAAAATCACATACCTCTAATGACCTGTAACTTGTCTGGATCATAACTTGAGTTCTATAAATCCAATCAAGGACTTCTAGTACTAAAATTAAAGCTAAGAACATTCTCTACAAGTTCCATGTTGGCCAAAAATTGAGATGAGACTTGTATCTTGAGGTAGGTGGTCTTGAAGTCATGCACTAAATAGGGGATTTTACCCTGAGAACCCTAATTTAGTAATTTCTCACACACTTAACCCTTGATGAATTAAACTTGAAATGATGTCTCATATGTCTTAACACAACATCCCATTACCATAGAGACTTTTAATTGAGTTTCTATCTTCTTCAATTGCACAGTTGACTGAGGATTTACCAGACGAAAACCCTAACTGCAATACTTTCAACTGTGGCTTGTTCCACTTCACACAACCACTTGCATAAGCTCCACAATGACCCTCAAGACCCTCAATAAGATTTCTTTATATCTCATACCCAAAATCATGGCTTCACAATCCTCTGATTCCCTTTAGTTGGCCTCCCAGTTAGGGGTTATCCCACACACATCCATCTGTCCTTTCACAATACATTGACCACTCCAAGATGTCCTGATGACCACTCAAGCTTGAGTAACAACCCCGGATTAGGCTCCATGCTCTGAGAAGACTCCTCTTGTTATGCACATACCTCTTGATCCCCTGTTTAATGCAACATGTTATGCAATGCAAATGCTAGAACAAAATGAAATGAAATGAAACATAAACCAAGTTAATAAAAGGTTAAGCAAATTTTGGGATGCAACACATGGTATGAGGTCCTTGCTGCCCTTATATAGCCTCCCATACTCACTTTTATGTTGAGCTCCCTTTCCTTTTCATTTGGTTTGGTTTTGGTGTTGTGGTTGATGTTGTTTGACTTAGGTCATTTCATCCCACTTTTGGTGTTTTTTTTTGTGTGGGTTGTTCTTGTTTGTTTGACTTCTTCTTGTGCATTTCTTTTTCTCTTCTTTTCTTTCATTTCTCATATGCATGCTTGGTTGAGATGAGCTTGTGGAGGCTACTGCCCAACACTATTTCCTCCCACTTTCATTCTATTTGTGCATCTTATGTTTGCATCTTCATTTGCATATGCATTCTTCTTCTTCTTCTTCTTTTGCTTTCTTTGCCATGCTCCCCATAAGTTATCTAACCTCTTGAGGTTATGATAGAAATTAGGTGCATAACTATGCATGATAACATTAGGTAGTTCCCTTTTGAATCCAACTTTAGGTCCACTTTGCATGACAACTTTTAGTATTGATTAGTCTTCCATTATTGTCCTTTCTTCTCTTCTCACCTTCAAACATTCATAAAGCACTTAATAAAGAATGACAAATGTAGCACGCTACGAGCCTTAAGCTACTTGAGAAATGGTAATTGAGGGGTCTCCTCTCAAGGACCTAGAGTGTTTGGTGTACACCCTTTGGGTGATATACGACGCATTCGCTCTTAGGTCATAGTCTCTAGTGCGACATGAGTTACAAATCAAGTTCAAAACACTTCTTCTCTAAAAAACACAAAAACACTTCAAACCTTTTTCATCCTTCGGGATTCTTAATCAGGAAAATCTTTTCAGATAAAAGAGTGTCGTTAACTCTTAGTTCTACTGCAAACAGTAACGCCTAAGTCTCTAATGGTCGAGCTGCATGCACCAACTGTTAGAACTATTTGTTAACCCTACTCGGGCCTAAAAACTTTTGAACCAACCTGTGTTCTCTTAAGCCCGAACTACGTTTGCTCTGATCTTTCATATCAGCTGAAAGTACGTAGGCACAAGACGCGATGTCTTGGCGAGCAAACTTTCCCCTTTCTTTACCCGTAGTTAGTCGAACTACGTTGACTCTGACTTTCCCATTGCACGAGGGAGTACGTAGGCACAAAGCGGTGATGCTCCGCCGAGTCACTTCTCTTTTCTTTTTCTTTTGTCCCTAAGCCTTTAGCTAGATAGTTCCAACACACCCTTTTAGATAGACAACAATGCGTGGATCCTGTCGAGTACGACGGACGTGAGGGGTGCTAATACCTTCCCCTTGCGTAACCGACTCCCGAATCCAGACATGGTTGCGATGACATTGTCTTTCCCTTTTCCATTAGGTTTTTCCGATCGTTTCCTTTCCCTCTCTTTGGGATAAATAACGAAAGTGGCGACTCTTCTGTTTTTATGCCGGTTGTTTTTCGCCGTTGCGACACTAAGGACATCATTTTCAGTTGCATTTGGTTCTTGTGGTTTAAAGTATCTTGATAGGGGGTTCTTTGTGGTATTAATGTGGTATGGCTTTGGTTTAGCAATTGTATACGTTCTTTATGCCCAGTTTGTGTATCAAATACTTCCTCATGGTTGTCATTTAAATATGCTTCTGAATGCCTTTAAATTAGTACTTTACCTTGAATTGTACATATACTACACAATGTACTAACCATTTATTCCATTTGTTTTCATGTGCATATGTTTGGTATGAGTGATGATGACGCCCTTGGGTGAGGATAACATCACTAACATGTCTTTTGCTCAATATTAAAAAACTTGATGGGATTAATCATGAAGCCTTAGTGGAACAAATGGGTTGGAGGAAGAAGTCTTCAAGGTTGTCTTTTGGCACGGGTACAAACTTGGTATGAAGGGATTTGGCAACTTAGATCATGAAATCATGTCACAAACAAGAATTTGTAAATTTGTAGTTTAGAATTCTCTTTTTACCTCAAATGTACTCTTATTCCCTTGAAACTCACTTGTGAGGTTATTATTTGAAGTTCCTTTACTTGCTTCATAACCATTTTGTAACAAGATTCAAACTTTGTAACTTCAGGCTCAAATGGTGCTAATGAAAACTCTTAATCACAAATTGTGTGATAGCTTGAGATACAATAGACCTTTTTTTAAAATTTTCAACGTTAAAGTTTATGTTCACACTAGGACTAGATTAGAGTAAGATGCTTTAAAATGTCATGTGAATTGTGACGTGAATTTTGGCCTGCTGCGACTTCTTATGAAAAATGGCTTCAAAATTCAACTGCACACTGCTGAGTATTGATAACAACTTGGCATGAAATTTTATCACAACCTAAGCATCACAAACTCTCTTTTACGGCTTGGCTGAAACAAAACAACTCCCAAAATTTCACTCTTGACAAGATTGGGCCATGGCCTTAAGAAATGAAATGGTTGCTTGCAAATTAATCTCGCTTAAAAATGAGTGATCACATGGATGAGGCTAAACTTGTAACAATTCACTCATATTTCTTTCAAAATAATCCTAACATGATTTGAAAAATATAAACAAGGCTTGAAACCTCTAATTATGCTTGCCAAAATAAAGATTTTGAGAAAAAAAAACTTCTAACCATGGTCTTGCATCACAATTTGAAAAGGCGTTATTCCTGACTTTGTAAATGAATAATAATGACTTTAATTCCATCATGACTTAGGTGAGCGCATGTCTTGATCACCAGTGGATTATGCCATATGACATGAAATTACTCATTGACCTTGAAAACAGTCTATGTTTGGGTCTTGAAACCATTTTAATCAAGGTCTAAGAAATGATAGCTTGGAAATCAATTTACCCAAAATCAAGTCAAGTCTTGGAATGGCTTGAGGAGAACTAACTTTGTCTTGACAATTAACCATCAGAAAGAGGCATATCCTTCCTTTATCTCCACATGAATTCCACACACCATGCAAGGGCTTGCACACCCTAGGCACACACAAGATTATCATGACCTAAACCTTAAAAGAACATGATCAAAAGCCAAGTAATCATCTAAAGAAAGATCATGAAACACACAAAATCTTAGTATAAGAGAGAGAAAAAAAAAGGTAGGACAAATTTGGGGTATGACAGTGGTACACCCACCATTGTTGAGTTTGGGATGCTGAGAACAACTTTAAGAAGCTTTCCATCTCTTAATGGTGGTGGCTCCGGCGGCGGCCGTGACAGTAGAGAGAGAGGCAGTTTGGTTTGCAGTGGAAGAAAGGGGTTCCCGATGAGTGGCTTAACCCCAGTAGAAACATGAGAGTGAGGTTGAAAGAAATAGATACTACCCTTTATAGGGGAGATAATCACCATAGAGATGGAAGATGAAAACCACCATGAAGGTGGGAGGCAGCCACCATCAAAGCCTAGAGATTTGGGGGAAGATTTTCTAGAGAGAAGAGAGAGTATCTCTCTCTAGACTTATTGGAAGAACTCTTTGGATTTATGTATAAAATGCTGACAATTTTACTAAGTCCTTAGGCGTAAAACTTTTTCAAGACCTTATGTTCAAGTTGGGTGTTGATAATCCTCATCTTTCAACTTGAGGAGGTATTAAAGATAAATTTAATAGTTTGTTATTAGTTTATTATGATTATTATTAATTTATTAAGATTTGTTAGAATTGATATTATTTTTAAGCTTTGAAAAATAGATCATAAACTTATACATAAAAGTATATCATATGTGATAAAAAAAATAAAAAGAATACAATATATTTTTCAACTATACAGTCAAGGGATGATGCAAAATACTGTTATTTTCAAATGAGCTATTTTTGACACTTCATCTGCTTTGGAGAGTATTAAAACACTATCATGGTCATGGTTTGTCGCTAGAACCGACATCAAACATAATTGTAATTTTCTATTTGGTGTCTTAACCCCCTTAAATTGTATCAAAAGCCGTTAAACTTTTACTTATAATGAGATTGAGTATCCTTGTCTTTCTATTAACTCCTTTGCTTATAGAAAAATAATATGAATAACAAATTAAATTGATATATGACAAATTAGTAACTCCAAGTTTAAACTTGATTAAGAGTGTGAAAAAAAAGTAGTTGACCAAATATAGAATAAATGTATAGTTTTGTTTGGTGTGAAAGCACCATTTTAAAGTATAATACTATTCATCACACATTTAGTTTGCATTGTTCACTATTAAATGTAGTAAGTAAGACTCAAGGCAGAGTCATCATATATAATATAGAAAGTGCTTTTCACCGACGCCAAATGATTGGTAGAGAATATCAAAAACGAATTTAAAATAGGATCATGCATATATAAGGCGTGATTATTGGATTATTAACCAATGAGATTGTGACTAATTTGTTAAACAAGTGATTAAGGTCAATTGCACATGAATTCCCTTCTTAGCAAGTGAGTATAGCTATTAGCTACTATTAATTAATCATCAAAGTCATGCTTATTTTATAACTAGAAAATTAACTAATAATAATACAAGATAATCTGGCATTATCACAAGTCATTAATGAAGGATCTGTTTACACCATACAGTTTTTATGACATTAGTTTGTTAAACAGATTTTCAATTAATTTAGAGATACTATAAGATTAGTTAAATGTAGAAGAAACAGATTAAGTAAGATAAATAAGAACCAACAGCAACACGAGCATGCAAGAAAAGAAACTAAAAATAAAGACATTTAAATATAGTGTGTACATGAATAATTAATTTTGAGATATATATTCATTCAATATAAATAAAATCAATAGACTTACTTTACATAAAAACAAATCTCTAAAATTAATTATAACAACTTACGACTAATTAATATTTTAACAAATAACTTTAATTGATGTATATATAAAAAAATAAAATATGAATTAGTTGGTCTCTAGTAATAAAATAGAAAGAAAAAATATAGAACAAGGGGTGAAAGTTGTGTGTGGTTCCAGGCTTGCAAACCAATCCTCTAAAAAGGAATCGTTGAGAAAAAGTAATGGGTTTGCTTCAAAGCCAACCGAATCTCACTCGTTTCTTCCATTACCTCCTCACATACACATACTTCACAATCTCTCTCTCTCTCTCTCTTGCCTACACTTCACACCTTGTTGTATTTTAATATCTCTATATATAACTTCCTATGTTGGAAAACCAACTCTGGCAATACCTAATTTATAACTATTAAGGTTATATTTATATACTCTTCACCATAGGTTATTCATGCACCTTTAAACCCTTTCTTTACACCACTAATATATATTATAACTCTCTTTGTTCATTCATTCATTCATCTCAAACTTCACACCTTCTTCTCTTTTTATTCTCTCTCAAAAAAATAAAACATGCAAGTCTTGGAAGAACAACAACTCATGGTGGTTTCTAAGGATCTTGCACAACAACAAATAATTAAAGGAAAGAGAACAAAGCGTCAAAGGTTGCCTTCTCCACTTCGGTTAGCCATGTCTTGCAACGAAGGAACGAGTTATTACGCTCACGATGATCATGATCACGATCACGATCACAAAGACCGAAATGCAAAAGGAATTGAATTCGCAGTTATAAAATCGCGTAACCAATTAGAAGAAGAGAAAGAAGAAGAAGATATGGCAAACTGTCTTATTCTATTAGCTCAAGGCCGTCGTCATCATTGTCAGGATCTTCATCCTGACGACGACGACAAAAAATCTTCGAATTTTTATCTTTACGAATGCAAGACATGCAATAGGTGTTTCCCTTCCTTCCAAGCACTAGGTGGACATAGAGCAAGTCATAGCAAACCTAACAAACCAAATTGTAACAATAATGTTGCAAGAACTTTTGTTGATCATCATTATGATCCAACCATGAATACTATACTCTCTTTGCAAGGCTTTACGGCCGCGACCCCGATTACTACTATTACCACTCCTACTACCGCTCCTACAAAAAAGTCGAAAGTTCACGAGTGTTCGATATGTGGCGCGGAATTCGCGTCGGGGCAAGCGTTGGGAGGACATATGCGACGACATAGAACACTCGTGAACACATCAACAACAACAACGACAGCGACAGCAACAACAACTTCTTTGAGTATGAGTATTGGTAGCACTAAATCTCATGAAGCTAAGAAACCAAGAAATGTTTTGAAGTTGGATTTGAATCTTCCAGCTCCTGAAGTTGAACAAAGAGATCAATCCAAGTTTTCTTTTCAGCCTAGAGAAAATGTTATTGCTTTCTCCAGTAATTCTTCTTTGGTCGATTGCCATTTCTAAATCTCAAGTTTGTGTATTCAGTATTAATTCATTGACCTTATTTATTTTTTTTTTTTTACTTTTACTTTTTCAATTAAACTTGTATATGATGATAATTCTTTCCATTCATTCTAAATTAAAATTGAAAATTGAATATTCTAAGCCTATAATTTGGTGTTGTTTAGTTAAATCTTAATTATTAATATGATCGTGATGCATGTGATTTTTAGTTTATTAAGTTACAAGTCAAAAGAAGCTTCATATATAGTTTTTCTGTATTAGCATTGCCTGTCACTATAGGTTTGAAACTGGTATATATCATATTCACGGCATGTTAGATGAGAATCTTATATTCATCACTTTGCGTAGAAAAATGTTTCTTTTAGGTGCAGTTTCTATCTTAATTCATTCTTTTTCTTTTCTTTTTTAATTTTTATATTTAATAAAAAAATATTAAGAATGTAAGTAAAAAGTAGACGTGCATACAAAAAATGCTGCTTTGCGTGTGGTGGTGAGTACAATTTTCACTAAAAGTAGACACGTTTTTTACTTAATCAGCTGCATAATCAAGTATATCAATCCTACAACAAATAATGTTTTTCTTTTACAAAATTTTCAACTCAAATAATAAAAACTTGAGATATTTAAATGGGTATTTAAGACCAAACGAGACTCTAAAGACAATATTGAGATAGTTCCTATTCCGAAAAGATGGTGTTGAGTACAAAGAAACCTTTTCTCTTGTTTTAAAAAAGGACTCGTTAAGAATTGTTTTGGCTTTGGTGAGTCATTATGACTTAGAGTTTCACCAAATGAATATGATGAAGATCGTCTTTCTAAATAGTGACTTAGAGGAAAAAGTGTATATGGCTCAATCTTAAGGGTTTGCTACTATAGGAAAAGAAAGTTTAGTGTGTAAATTAAAGAAGTCAATATATGGACTAAAGAAAGCTTACAGGCAATGGTATCTTGAATTTAACAATATTGTTTTGTCATATGGTTTTGTAGAGAACATCGTAGATCGGCGTATCTATATGAAGGTCAGTGAGAGCAAATTTATAATTTTGGTCTTATACGTTGATGATGTTTTACTTGCTCTTAATAATTTTGCTTTGTTACATGATGTAAAGAAGTTTCTCTCCAATAAATTGAAATGAAGGATATAGTTGAGACATCACATGTGATAGGAATAGAAACATTCCGTAAGAGATCACAAGGATTATTGGAATTGTCTCAGAAAGGCTATATAAATAAATTAGTATAAAGGTTCATAATGGATGAATGCTCTGCTGGGAAAGTTCCTATTTAGAAAGGGGACAAGATTAGTCAAATGCAATGTTCCAAAAATAAATTAGAACGAAAGGAAATGGAGTCTATTCCCTATGCATCAGTGGTTGGGAGTTTGATGTATGCCCAAACATGTACTCGACAAATATAAATTTTGATGTTGGTATATTAGGTCGATATCATAGTAATCCTAGAACGAATCAAATGAAAAACTGCAAAGAATGTTCTTTGGTACTTACAAGGCACCAAAAGTTACAGGCTCAAATATAAAAGGTCAGATCACCTTGAATTGGTTGACTATTCGGATTTAAACTCTGTAGGATGTATGGACTCAAGGAAATCCACATATATGAATTTTTTTTCCTTACTGGAGGAGAAATATTATGGAAATTTTGAATTTGTGGCATGCTTTAAGACCACAATTCAATTGTTGTGGTTGCAGAATTTTACTTTGGGGTTTGATATTGCCGACAGTATAGCTAGGTTGTTAAGAATTTATTATGATAACTATGCAACTGTCTTCTTCTCTAAGAATGATAAGTATTTAAATGGTATGAAACACATGAAATTGAAGTACTTATTAGTTAAAGGAGAAGTGCTGAAACAAAAGTGTCATTTGAACACATTGGTAAAGATTTAATGATAGCGGATCCGTTAACTAAAGGTTTACCGCCCAAGACATTTGTTGGCCGCGTAGAAAATATGAGCATTATGTAAAAGTTTTTGTTAACATTATAGTATAATCGGTATATATACATGTATAATTTAATGTTCGTATTGTATGACACTTGTGAATTAAATTAAGGATATGTTTCTGCTTTGTTTTGCTATACATATTATGTTGTATACAGTATTGCTAATATGTCATGAGAAAAGTGTCTTTGAAGAGACATGAAAGACACATATTTGTATCCCTTAAGATTATTTGAATTGGATTGATTTGTGATACATGGAAGGAATCAAGTTGATGAATAATTTATGACCGCCTTGATCCGATCATTTCAATTCATTAAAGATAATGATTTGGTGTTTTTAATGAATGGTGCACAATTATGGTATAAGAATGGAACATCAAGTTTTCACATGATTCAAGTGGGAGGTTGTAGGATTAATTTTTTAATCCATTAAAATGACTCATGTAAATTAAAGACTGACTTAAAAAAAAGATACCTTAATATGATGATTGTTTAGGTTGATGGATAATTAAGTCAATGGGTTTTTATTTTGAATTTCAAAATAAAATTTAAATTCATCTTCTCTCTCTTCATGGCTATTGGGACATGACTATTGCGATGAGATGTGACTATTAGAATAAGATGTCTAAAAATTGGCATCATTAGAAAAGAAATACTAACTATTCTCATTCTTTCTGGTTATGCCATAAACAAAGAAATGAAAATATCTTAATCATCAAAGATACAAAAAAGAAGGAAGAGATGAGAAAACAATTCAAAACAAAGATTAAGAACTGAGCAATTCAGATCAAGAATCAAGAACTGGACAAGAATCAGCGTCATGGATCCGTGTACATTTTTTAATGCTTTTTATAGAAATTAGACCACCGTAAAAATCATGATATCAAGATCCAAAACCGAAAAATTTTCTAACAGCTTTCACCTCAAATAATAGAAAACTGAGGTATAAAGTCAAAGCACACTATTTTTTATTATTTAAAAGAAAAACATCAATTTCTATGATTTTTAAAATAACTGAGGTGAAAAAGCAACTCAGTACAAGCTTTGATTCACAGCTATCGCAATTTATGATTTTATTTGTTTATAAGTGTAAACAAAATGTTCTACCCTTCGGTTTTCTATTCAACCAGGGTATAAAATAATAAGATTTTACTATAAAAGCACTCGTTAAACAGATTTTATCCTAATTTTAATTATAAGAGGCCGCCTCAAACTCACAAGTATCATTCTTTGGGATGTATTGCAAGACAGGAAAAATCTTCAATGTTCTTCTATCTTGAACAAAACATTTTTCTCCCCTTGCAATCTAACTCACATAATGGTGTTGATATTGTCGTTGTTGTATTTTTTTAGAATAATGCTCAGTTAAAGAATGGTACTCAGTTGATAGATTACAAGTGCAGGAAAACTTTCTTGCTTCAAGTTACCTAAAGAAAATAGTTTAACCAACAATGAAGTGAGTTCAACTTTTGAAAAGAGCTCACTTGGTAAATTGCAAGTTCAGAAAAACATTCTTCCTTCAAGTTAAACAAAGAATGAAGTTTAACCAACAAAGAAGGGAATTATCTCAACCTTTAAAGAGTACTTAGTTGATAGATTGCAAGTGTAGAAAATCATGCTTGTTTCAAAAAAAACTTGTTTTGGTGGGTATGAAATAAAATTTGGATATCACCGAAGATTTTTTGTAAACAATGTTTTTTAATATTCTGTGTAAACAATGTATTATAAAAAAAAAAAATCAAATAGTCACCTCGGTTTTTTTATCACTGAGGTGATAGTTAATGTAAGCATATTTTACTTTTAAAATGTATTTACAATGTATTTTTAATATTATGTATAAACATTGTATTTAAAAAAAAAGGAAATAGTCATCTCGATTTTATTTATAACCGAGGTTATAGTTAATACAAAATCTCGGTTTTATAGTAAAATCGAGGTGGTTAGTAAGCATATTTTACTTTTAAAATATATTTATAATGTACTTTTAATATTCTGTATAAACAACGTAATTAAAAAACAACTTATCCACCTCGGTTTTCTTCTTAGCTGAGGGGATAGTTAAGTGTTTTTTTACTATTCGTTCGTAAACAAATCTTTGTCGTCTATTTAATGTTTATCAACGCTCAAGAATCTGCAATTAGTGATTCGCGTGAAACCTAAGGGACATCCATTATAAAAGCATGTTAAATATTAAAAGTCTAACCTAAATGAAATATGAAGCGCTTGAAACATAAAGACGTTTGGAGAAGTTCTCTAAGATGGATTGCAAGAGGAGAAAATTACTTGGGTTTAAGGTTTTTTTTCTCAAATATTTATTTGAGCACAAAATCATATATTTGAATATTAATTTTATTTATAGAACTCTTATTTTGTTTTACTTTAGAATCAAATGCATGCAAGATCCGAAGAGACAAAATTTGTACCCAACATTTGATCTTCCCCAAGACTCAATGATTCGAAGATCTAAGATCTAGATCTTCAGGAATTTGATTTTTACCTTGTTCACAAGATAATTTGACTTTTATTTTAAACAATGTAATATTCTGGGTAAACAATGTAATATTTTGGGTAATATTCTGTGTAAACAATATAACAATTAAAAAAAAAAAGAAATTATCTAACCCCTCAGTTTTCAAGATAAACCGAGATGAAATATACGCTAGTTTTGAAAATAATAAAAGTGTTGTTATTGGAGTTGCAACCCATGTGAATTTAACTTTACCTCTCGATTTTAATAACATCGAGGTGATAAGTTGCGAGTTATCATGTCGTCCTCCTTTACCTCGCTTCTATAGTCGAGGTATTATGCATTTTGTTATTTGTAGTATTACAAGTGTGTGTGTGTGTGTGTGTGTGTGTGTAAAATATGAAAATAGAGAAATTAAATACCAAATTACCCTTTTACTTAAATAAAATTTATACTATACAAAGTCTTTTATATAGTAATTAACAAATGTTAAAAAGAACACTTCTCAACTTCACCTTCACTTGTTTGTCTACATCAAACTACCAACATTAATTTAAACTAGTTTAAACATGTGCATTTATACTATACAAAGCCTTTTATAGAATTAATAAAGTGGGATGTTTCTTTTAAATACTTTCTCTAATACTCACTCTTTTATTGAATAAAATACACGTGAGTCTTATCACTTTATATTGGAGTCATTATCAAAGTACTTAGGTACATGCATCCATTTAAATTTGTATCATCATAAAAAAAATGCTTATTTGCACCATAATTGTATGTCAACCACTCGTTTTCAAACACAAAATCCTTTATATTTTTAGGATCAATATAGAAAAGTTATATATTTGGGTCATGCTCTAATTGAATAAACATGTCTTCTTTAATATTCATGATCAACATACCAATCTTTTTAACGTATCTTCATGAAGAACTAGCGTCTCATTTTGGATTTGGGCAGCCAAACAGCTTTCTTTCGCACTCACACCATCCAAAATAACTTTTTCTGATAAATCTACTACATTCTCATACATTTGGACTATTACACCTATTGATGCCAATTTCCGTATCATAAAAATAGTAACAACACAAAACAAAATTTTAAGTGGCAAGACACAACATATGTTATAAGACCACAAACAGATGTAGCAACACACAACACATGTTATAAGACCACAAACGGACACACCCTCATGCTCCTTTGTTCTAATTTCTTATACTAATATATCATATTGTACTTGTGGAACAAAGGAACCTTCGATGGCCTTATTAACCAACAAATCCTACAACGTGAATAAAATTTCATTACCACAGCAAAATCAACTACAATTAATATTCTAATTGACAAAAGAATATGTGGATATATGTGCTAACAATTATTGTCAAAATGGTCCAAGGTGGTGAAATTTGTTGAGAAGAAAACCACAATCAATTAACACTACTACGAAAAACACATTTTATCTCGGTTGGAAAAGGAGTTTTACCTCAGTTTCACACGCGAGGTAACGAAGGGTGTCATGAAAACTTGTTATTTTTTCACTCGGTAGTAGATCCACCGAGGGGAGAGTTGTATTGGTCATTGGTTCGATCCCCAACAACAATATTTTTGTATTTCAAAACTATAAAGTGTGTAGCACATACGTCTCTATTTCTGTTATTATCCAAGGGGGGAAATGTGTACTTGTGTCAATTTGAAATAATAACCGAAGGATAAAATATTTTTTTTTTGTTATTTATAATTTTTTTAAAATTTTAATTTGACTTGTATTTTTTTTAGACATAAACTATATATCAATTTTATGTCAGAATCAGAATATTTTATTTTATAACATAACCAATTCAAATATACATAGAATACCAAATTACATTGTTTACAAAACCAAATTTACACATGTCCAAAATGGTATACCAAGAGAACCTATATACATATTTGAAAACATAACCATAATGACAAAATCAAATACATGTATAACAGAAAACATACAACCAAGAAAAACTAATGTTGTTGAGATTCATAAAAGATAGGAAGCAACTGGCCCAACATGATCCATGTAACATTCTTTTTCTCATCAATTAACTTATTACGTATGGATAGTGTTTGGTCTATATTTTTTAAATTGAGTATTGAATGGCTCTAAGAAACAATACTTTCTTAAGTCCCTTTCAACACACATCTCGAGCATGTACCTAAAAGTTAACACAAAAGTAAAATCTTGATGTAAAAGTATTTGATGAGAACAATGAATATAATTTGAAATCACCATAAAAATTGTACTTACGTGCACCATATTGTAGTATGGTTATGTCCAACAAGGATCTCCCTTCAAAATATCAAAAACACAACTCTTTTCAAGTATATACAATTGATTTGGTTCATGTTTTAATGTCATCACGAAGGTGTCTGCCATCTCTCCTACCATCATTGAAAATCTTTGCATGTTAGCTGGTTGAGGTATTGTGGTATCAATATTGTGTTGTGAGGCAGAACAACTACCTTTCATTCTTCCACCACCAAAAAAAACTTTCCCAACTGCTTTCTTAGATATGCCTACCTGATTTAAATTTGGATGGATGAGTATACCCATTGGTTTCAATTGATGCATCATAAAAACAACCGCAACACAATACATAAATTTAAACACACAAACAATAACAACAACAACACAGGATACAAATTTTTTAAACCAAACTTATACTTACCTCAGTCACATCTCGAGTACACTTCTCCAACATATCCTCTGACGACTTCTCTCGCTCCTCCCCATTCAACCTCTCCCCACTCCTTGTGATGCATCATATCTTGCTCCTCATGGATTAATCTCTCTCGCACATCTTGTATCAAACTCTCACACTCTCCCTGATGCACCCTCTCATATTCCTCCTGGGTCACTCTCTGTCGCGCCTCCTGAGCCAACTTCTCCTGATCATTTTATAATGCCTCTTGTATCCTCTCCCCCACCTTTTATTGTGATGATCCAAAAAATAACCTCAAGTTGAAACCTCTTCCATGACTATGAACACACCCACTATGCTCATTGTAAGATTCCAAATTTCACTTATTTTATTTATTAAATGTTGGCATCTTTCACTCATTTTTATCAAGAAAGTGTTGAAAACCACTCTTGCTTTGTTTGGTTTGCAATATATTGTGAGAATCTCTTGGTACCTTTGATTTGTGTATTATTGTGCAAGAATTATGCATTAAACAAGTGAAAAGTAAGACACAAGAAATGGGCAAGGAAACCAAGACAACATGCAAACCAACAAAATATTGTCATGCTCGCTAGGCGAGCAGGTAGCAAACAGTCCCAGATTTGGACAAAACCGAAAGTATCATAAGTTTGCTAGGCGAAATTAGAGCGAAGGCTTCGCTAGTTGTTCGCTAGGTGAACGTGATAGATCCTGAATGGGTTATTTAAGTGTTTTTATTGCTTTTTAGGTCATTTTTCCATTTTTGTAACATTTAGAAACATCAAAACTTATCTCTCTTCATTTTTTAGAGAGAGAAACACAAAACCCTAAGAGGGAGGAAGTAAGATCTTTGATCTCTTGTTGGGGTTTGGATGTAATCTTTTGATACCTTATGTATTTCATCTAATTTATGTTTGTGAACTAGTTTGGATTTTCTATTGAATGATTATCTTTGATTGCTTATTTGTGGGTCTTGACAAAACCATTTCACATCTTTGATCTCAGATTTTCTTCTATCAGTTAACAAACTTTTGACATGGTTTTGAAGTTGATATTCATTGTATCTTCTATGGTGTTATGTTGATTAAGTAGCATGGGTAGGATCAACATGATATTGTGTGGGTATGTGATAATAGTGATGAAGAATGATGTTCACAACCATTTGGCGGATTAGATGAATACATGTAAAAAGGGTTAAGCGTGTGTACGTATTCTGATCATTGTATTTTATGCAAAACAATTGTTTATCCGATATGGGTGTCGTCTTTGCTTACTTGTTTATCTTTGATTTGAACCGTGATAGAGATACACTCTTCAGATCTGGATCTAGGATGATTACTTGTTAGGTCCTAAATGCTAGAGATAGGTTTAGGCTTAACATTTGCGCGAGTATCTGTAACACCCTTTTTCTACCCCAAAAATATCAAGGCAAAATAACACAGAAATTAGAGTGAATAAATAAATATCATTAAAAAGCCACTAAAAGGGCGTACATTTCTCAAAGTCATCAAAATAGGTCCATACTCCATAACTACGGGTCTTTTCCCAAAGTACATCAAAACATCATAAACAACGGAACTCAAAGCATAAACCAAAGTTTTCCTCAAAAAGGGAAATTAATCAAAATAACTTCAACAGTATAAAATCAACTCAAGGAACCCAACCCGATGTTACATAACAGAGCAAGACCCTCTAGGCTAGCCAAAAGACTAAAACACTCAAAAACTTCAAAACTAACTACTCGCTGGCGTCCACGGCTAAACTGGATCATCTGCACGTTACACACGTAGAGGCAACATTCAAACAGGCAGGGTGAGTAAAACAATTCATAATAATCAATGTATAACAATTAATGCATAAACGACATCTTAATTATATTCGACACATTCATATTACTCAAATATGCCCCAAAGGCCACAACGTCGTAATGCATACAAAAAGACTCATAAATGCAATGCAACACAACTCAATGCATGTGGTATCAATCATCACAGCGCGATGGACACTAGGCCATCAACCCTCTATAGATCCCCATCAATAGGATCGATTCTACTAGAGAACCGGAGCACATCAAAATACTTCACATTCACACAGTGGGATTGAAGCCAAAGTAATCGAGGTCCTGAACCGAAGCCCGGATGTACATGAATGCATGATGCACACGTCACAATAATAATCCTCACAATACAGCATATGGTGCATCATCATTCATCATATTCATCATCATCACATAAATCATCATATCTCATGTTATCACATAGTTCATCAAATCATGGTAATTTCATCATATTAACTCAATCAATACATCATAGGAACCATCATAACATCATGTACGCATCACCCAAAACCCACTGTCATACTCGGGGTAATCCATCCCAGAAATCCCAGAATTAAACATCAAGGCATTGCTACAAAACGATCAAATTCCGCGAGTTCTGCTACGTTTACTGGCTTGCTCGCTAGGCGATTCGGTAGCGAGTCTTCGCTAGCATGCTCGCTAGGCGAGTCTGTGGCGAGTCTTCACTGGCGTGCTCGCTAGGCGAATAGAGCGATGACAGCAAAAACCTGTTACGACCAAAACTGATTCTTGTCCAAATACTCATACGATTCACTTACCCAATGCCCCCCAAAACATCCCTAAATCATCCCTACGGTCATACGGCGAGAACGGCACAAAATCTATGATTTATTAGGCCAATCTGGAAACATTCGCACTGCCTAAATCACTATTTTACTGCAATTGCTCTGAGTGCATCAGAGTTACTCACATTGGAACATTCTTATTCCTACAGGGTCAAACATGTAACGATCCAAGGTTTTGGCCACGAATGCCCAAGGTTTCCTTTCTCATGTTAATATTCAGTGTTACCTATCATAAGCCATAATCTCGGAGTCTTATAATCAATTCCCCTAATGTTCCCAAATCATCCCAAAATACCTTGAATCATAAACCAACCATAAACACATCTAAAGGCATACATAGAAAATCATGAACAACGATACTCCTCATACCTTAGTTGATTCGCAGCTTTCACGATTAACTTCGGGATCTTCTGCCTCCAACCTTTCCTTCAGAGCTCTGGCCACCAAACTTTCACGGTTAACACAAAATGAATTCTAATTTCCCTTCAGAACTCTATTTTGTCAAACCTAGTCTTGGGCCTCAAAAATTGGACTTTTCCCACATTACCCTTACTAACTCCCTCAAATGCCCAAATTGCCCTTATTTCACTTATATTCCATTTAATTAATAATAATACTAATAAATTAATATTATATGCTATTAATCAAATAAATACCCGAAAATGCACATTTTTTCAATATTCACAAAACCATCGGAAATTCACCGAAACATGAATATTCTCAATTAAATAATTAATTAACATATTCCGATTAAATTTGGGGTGTTACAACTCTCCCCCACTTAAAAGAATTTTCGTCCTCGAAAATTACCTGCAGAAAATAAAGTCGGATACGACTCCTTCATCTGATCTTCACGTTCCCAAGTCCAACTTTCTCCAGCTGGTCCTCCCCACAATACCTTCACCAAGGCGATCTCTTTACCTCGTAGCTGCTTCACTTCTTGTTCGTCAACCCGAACAGGCAACGCCTCAATAGTAAAATTATCTCGCACTTGTACATCATCCATCTGAATCACATGCGATGGATATGGAATGTACTTCCTCAACTGAGACACATGAAACACATCATGCAAATTCGCGAGTGACAGTGGTAAAGCAATCTGATAGGCTACTTCCCCCACCTTCTGCGAAATCTAATACGGACCAACAAAATGCGATGTGAGCTTTCGAGACTTCAAAGCTCGACCAACACCAGTTACTAGCGTAACTCTCAGAAACACATGATCTCCCTCTTGGAATTCAAGTGCTTTCCTCCTCTTATCATGGTAACTCTTATGACGACTCTGCGACGCTTTCATGTTTTCACGGATCATCTTGATCTTTTCAGTCGTCTCTTGCACAATTTCAGGTCCGAGCACAACACTCTCGCCTGACTCATACCAACACAACGGAGTCCTACACCTCCTACCATACAAAGCCTCATACGGTGCCATTCCAATACTAGAATGGTAACTATTATTGTAGGTAAACTCAACCAACAGCAAATAACTATCCCACGATCCACCTTGATCCAAAACACAGGCTCTCAACAAATCCTCTAAAGACTGGATAGTTCTCTTCGTCTGTCCATCCGTCTGCGAATGATAGGTCGAACTCAACCTCAACTTAGTACCCAAAGCTGCCTGCAAACTCTCCCAAAACTTCGATGTAAATCTCGGATCTCTATCAAACACAATACTCAACGAAACACCATGCAACTTCACAATCTGCTCAATATATAATTCGGCAAGCTTCTGCAACAAATAATTGATCCTCATCGGTACAAAATGAGCCGATTTAGTCAATCTATCAACAATTACCCAAATCAAATCATATCCCTTCAACGTCCTCGGAAAATGTGTCACAAAATCCATAGAAATGCTATCCATTTCCTTTCTGGAATACTCAACGGTTGCATCAGACCCGACGGTCTCTGATGTTCAATCTTCGACTTCTGACAAGTCAAACAAGCATAAACAAATTCTGCAATTTCCTTCTTCATACTCGGCCACCAAAATAACTTCTTCAAATCTTGATACATCTTTGTGGCACCAGGATGAATACCCAACCCGCTTCTATGACCTTATTCAAGAATGCTCTTCTTGATTTCTGGCACATCGAGAACACATACTCTATCTCAGAACCTCACTGCACCATTCTCATCGATCCGAAAATCACCTTCGTTACCTTGATTAATTAACGCGAGATGATCCACCAAACTCAAATCATATTTCTAACCTTCTCCGAGCTCTTGGAGAATACTACTAGTCAACTTCAACATACCAAATTTCACACTGCTAGGAATCTTTTCACAAACCAAACTCATATCTCTGAATTGCTCAATTAGTTCCAACTCTCGAACCATCAGCATCGACATATGCAAGGACTTTCTACTCAATGCATCCGCCACAACATTAGCCTTACCCGGATGGTAACTCAATTCAAAATCGTAATCCTTCAGAAGTTCAATCCATCTTCACTGCCTCATGTTCAACTCTTTCTGATCAAACAAATACTTCAGACTCTTGTGATCACTGAACACTTCGAATCTGGACCCAAATAGATAATGTCTTCAAATCTTCAACACAAACACCACAACGGCCAACTCTAAATCATGCGTAGGATAATTTCTTTCATGAACCTTCAGTTGTCTGGAAGCGTAAGCAACAACCTGACCATTCTGCATCAGTACGCCTCCAAGGCCCATCTTCAATGAATCACAATACACCACAAAGGACTCACTCGGATTTGGCAAAATCAACACTGGAGCAGTCGTCAACTTCTTCTTGAGTTCTACAAAACTCTTCTCACAAGCAACATCCCACACATAAGCTTGACCCTTTCGAGTCAGCTGAGTCAATGGCAAAGCTAGCTTAGAAAAGCCTTCTATAAACCTGCGATAATAACCAGCCAACCTAAGGAAACTTTGAATCTCAATAGCAGACTTTGGAGTTTCCCACTGCAACACAGCATCAATCTTCGATGGATCAACAGTAATCCCTCCACTAGAAATCACATGGCCAAGGAAACTCACTTCCTTCAACCAAAACTCACACTTAGATAACTTGGCATAAAGCTTCTTGTCTTTCAAAACCTGCAATACAACTCTTAGATAACTTGGCATAAAGCTTCTTCAGACTTAGAATATATCAAAATATCATCAATAAACACCACCACAAACTGATCCAAATAAGGATGGAAAATCCTATTCATATACTCCATGAATACACCAGGCACATTCGAAACTCCAAACGGCATCACAGTATACTCATAATGTCCATATCTCGTCCTGAAAGCTGTCTTCGGAATATCATCAGGCTTAACACGAATCTGATGATAACCAGACCTCAAATCAATCTTACTAAACACACAAGCACCCACCAATTGATCCATTAAATCATCAATCCTCGGAAGTGGATATTTATTCTTAATCGTCACTTTATTCAACTGCCGATAATCCACACACAATCTCATACTACCATCTTTCTTCTTCACCAACAACACAGGAGCACCCCACAGAGAAACACTCGGTCGAACAAACTTCTTCTCAAGCAAATCTTCCAACTGTTTCTTCAACTCCCTTAACTCATATGCAGTCATCCGATAAGGAGCCATCGATACAGGACTAGTGCGCGGTATCACCTCAATAGTAAACTCTACCTCGCGCTCAGGAGGTAGGTCACTCATGTCGTCTGGAAACACCTCAGGAAATTCCCGAACAACTAGTAGCTCCACGCCCACTGCTTCACAATCAACTTGAAGCGAAGAAAACAAAGCAAACATCTTAGCCTCATCTTCTAATAGTCCTTCCACTTGCTTAGCGGATACAAACATCAACTCTCCACCATCACCAACTCAGGAAATCTCACAGTCTTACTATAACAGTCAATGTGAACATAGTTGTACTCCGACCAGTTCATCCCAAGGATAACATCAATTTGATTTAAAGGTAGACAGACCAAGTCCATCACAAAGTTCCTATCATAAATAGTCAAAGGGCAGCTCAAACAGACTAAAGCAGTAGTCATAGAACCATTAGTCGGGGTATCAATAACCATACTCCCACTCATAGCGGATAAATTCAAATTCAACCTCTTAGCACATTCAAGTGAAACAAATGAATGAGTAGAACCAGTATCAATTATAGCAATCAATTCAACATCATTAATAAAAACAAGTACCTCTGATCAAGTTATCTGTCTTGGCCTCTTCTGCACCACTTAAAGTAAACACTCTGCCACTTGTCTGAGCAGCAGTAGCAGTCTTCTTCGGCTGTTGACACTGGGTACTGATATGCCCCTTCTCTCCACAGTTGAAGCAAGTCGGAGCTTCATCTTTGCATTCATTAGCCCTATGACCCCTCTTGCCACAACGATGACACCTCAGCGCTTTACAATTCTAAGCACGATGGCCTTGCTCGCCACACTTATAACACTTACTTGGAGCAGTAGTCGCTCCCCCACTTGGCTTTTTCCCATCAGAAGCCTTCTTCTTTCCTTTATCACCAGAAGTCACATACGGTTTTCCCCTGAACTGACCTTTCTCTTTCTTCTCACTCAGCTACTTGTAGTGAGTAGATCGAGCTCGGCTATCTTCATCATAAATTCTGCTCTTGTTCACTAGTTCCGAAAACCGACGAATCTGCTGATACCCAATTCCCTACTTAATCTCTGGTCTCAAACCATTCTCAAACTTGAGACACTTTGACATCTCTGCGTCGAACACGGTTGTAATGCGACAAAACTTGACCAAAGACTCAAACTTTACCGCATACTCAGCCACAGTCATATTACCTTGTTTCAGCTCAAGGAACTCCACCTCTTTCTTCCCCCGAACATCTTCAGGAAAATACTTTCTCAAAAACTCTTCTTTAAACACAGTCCAAGTTATTGCAATGCACGCATCTTCTAATCTCTAGCAAGTGTTATCCCACCAGTCCTCATCCTTCTCTGCCAGCATATGCGTACCAAACTGTACCTGCTGCGCATCAGTGCACGCCATAACTCGGAAAATCTTCTCAATCACTTTTAGACACTTCTGCCCACCATCAGGATCATGAGTACCCACAAAAGTCGGCGGATTGTTCCTCTAAAACTTTCCCAAAGCACGGAACTCATATAGAGGTCCACCATTCTGAGCCATCACTTAGGCAAGTGATTCCAGCGCATCAGCAATAGCACGATCATTCCTTCCTGCCATCTACAACCACCAACAAGGTTAGAAGGTAACAACTTATCGATAGCATTCTCACACTATCGACTGACAGGGGATTAACAACATAAATACTTGGCCGGAAGGACCGACCTGCTCTGATACCACTAATGTAACACCCTTTTTCTACCCCAAAAATATCAAGGCAAAATAACACAGAAATCAGAGTGAATAAATAAATCTCATTAAAAATCCACTAAAAGGGCGTACATTTCTCAAAGTCATCAAAATAGGTTCATACTCCGCAACTACGGGTCTTTTCCCAAAGTACATCAAAACATCATAAACAGCGGAACTCAAAGCCTAAATTAAAGTTTTCCTCAAAAAGGGAAATTAATCAAAATAACTTCAACAGTATAAAATCAACTCAAGGAACCCAACCCAATGTTACATATTAGAGCAAGATCCTCTAGGCTAACCAAAAGACTAAAACACTCAAAAACTTCAAAACTAACTCCTCGCCGCCGTCCACGACTAAACTGGAGCATCTGCACGCTACCCATGTAGAGGTAACATTCAAACAGAGAGGGTGAGTAAAACAATTCATAATAATCAATGTATAACAATCAATGCATAAACGACATCTTAATTATATTTGACACATTCATATTTCTCAAATATGCCCCAAAGGACACAACGTCGTAATTCATACAAAAAGACTCATAAGTGCAATGCGACACAACTCAATGCATGTGGTACCAAACATCATAGCGCGATGGACACTGGGCCATCAACCCTCCATAGATCCCCATCAATAGGATCGATTCTACTAGAGAACCGGAGCACATCAAAATACTTCACATCCACACAGTGGGATTAAAGCCAAAGTAATCGAGGTCCTAAACCGAAGTCCAAATGCACATGAATGCATGATGCACACGTCACAATAATAATCCTCACAATACAGCATATGGTGCATCATCATTCATCATATTCATCATCATCACATAAATCATCATATCTCATGTTATCACATAGTTCATCAAATCATGGTAATTTCATCATATTAACTCAATCAATATATCATAGGAACCATCATAACATCATCTACGCATCACCCAAAACCCACTGTCATACTCAGGGTAATCCATCCCAGAATTAAACATCAAGGAATCGCTGCAAAACGATCAAATTTCGGAAACTATGCTACGCTCGCTGGCTTGCTCGCTAGGCGAGTCGGTAGCGAGTCTTCGCTAGCATGCTCGCTAGGCGAGTCTGTGGTGAGTCTTCGCTGGCGTGCTCGCTAGGCGAAAAGAGCAATGACAGTAAAAACCTGTTACGACCAGAACTGATTCTTGTCCAAATATTCATACGATTCACTTACCTAATGCCCCCCAAAACATCCCTAAATCATCCCTACGGTCATACGGCGAGAACGGCACAAAATCTATGATTTATTAGGCCAATCTGGCAACATTCGCACTGCCTAAATCACTATTTTACTGCAATTGCTCTGAGTGCATCAGAGTTACTCACATTTGAACATTCTTATTCCTACAGGGTCAAACATATAACGATCCAAAGTTTTGGCCACGAAGGCCTAAGGTTTCATTTCTCATGTGAATATTCAGTGTTACCTACCATAAGCCATAATCTCGAAGTCTTATAATCAATTCCCCTAATGTTCCCAAATCATCCCAAAATACTTTAAATCATAAACCAACCATAAACACATCTAAAGGCATACATAGAAAATTATGAACAGTGATACTCCCCATACCTTAGTCGATTCGCAGCTTTCACGATTAACTTCGAGATCTTTTGCCTCCAACCTTTCCTTCAGAGCTCTGGCCACCAAACTTTCACGGTTAACACAAAATGAATTCTAATTTCCCTTCAGAACTCTATTTTGTCAAACCTAGTCTTGGGCCTCACAAATTGGGCTTTCCCACATTACCCTTACTAACTCCCTCAAATGTCCAAATTGCCCTTATTTCACTTATATTCCATTTAATTAATAATAATACTAATAAATTAATATTATATGCTATTAATCAAATAAATACCCGAAAATGCACATTTTTCCAATATTCACAAAACCATCGGAAATTCACCGAAACATGAATATTCTCAATTAAATAATTAATTAACATATTCCGATTAAATTTAGGGTGTTAAAGTATCAGTTCGTAATGCTCTGTGATGTGTTTTTATTGGTAGAGAGATCACCAATGAGACAACATGGTTGTTCTCTCGACGCTGCATTAGAGATAAGCTTTGTCGTGGGTGATATGTAAGGGTATTAGATGAATGATTCTGTTGTGTTTAATTTGATCAGAAGAATGCATATGTTATCAATTGATGAAATCCAATCCCAACAAGGCTCCATTTATATTTCAGTCTTTAATTTATATTTTCTGTCTTTATTTATGGTTCCGTGAACCTTTTAAACCAAACCTTTTGAAAACAAGCTTAGAAATGTAGAGGTCGTTGAACGACGTTCATATCGCAATAATCCCTATGGAGACGATAAAACTGGGTACTTAATATTTTTTGATTGCTGCTTTATTGCACCAATAGTCATTCGTTTCAATCACTTTTACCAATATGTTATTACGTTATTGTTGAAAAAAGGTACCATCTTTGGGTTTTCAACCAGTAAATCCTACAACAAATAAAAGTTCATCTTTACCAAATTAAATTAATTAAATTAGGAAATGTTTAAAAAATTATCTACTTACAATTTTTTAAGCAACTTCGCGTCTAGCCTCTAATGTGAACTCGCCTCCTGGTCTTTGACGTGCCCTCTTCCATTTCTCATGGAACTATGGTGGAGATGGGTTGCGATCAAGGCTTCTAGAAGGATCTTCCAGCTTAATTTCTCTTTGTTTTCTTTTTTCTTTATTCATTATTTGTTATAGTTTATCATATCCTCCACAAGACAATCTATGTGGATAGATATTTTTTTCCTTATTCTCCTTTCTGTTTTGTCTCTTAGCAAATAATTCAGGAGTGTTATGAGACTTGAAAAACTTCTCCCAGGTGTCTTTATCAATAAGTTTATACATCAACATGGAGGCTTTAAATAAAGTTTTAGATTTTTAATATAATCACTTGTGATTTGTGTGTTAAAACCCCTTCAACACTCACCATCATATGCAATCCATTTCATTTTTAACTTTCATCGTCTAGAACAATAAATACTTCCTACATTTACATAATAGATTTGATATTAGTATTAAACCAAAAAAATAAATGGTAACTTTTACTTGTAAAACAAATCATAAAATTAAAAATAAACATTGTAGTATCGATTCATATTTGATGTTTAAATTCACCACAAACTTTTTTCCAATTATCTATCAAAATGATTACTTTGCTTCAATATTAAACTAATACGTAACTCCTAAAACGGCCAGCATGTTCAACATGAGCCTTACTAGTTCTTGGACAAAAATCAACCAGGAAGCGAACACCGCTTTATGGACCCATATTCTGGGTACAATAAAAATTCTATGTATGAAGCAGACAGAAACAATAATGATTTCATGACAAAGTACACAAACTATCGATACAAATCCATGTCCTTCTTTCATCAAACCTACTTTTTCCGCTTTAATGTGACTAA
>CAWUDS030006340.1:0-36993 GCA_963859935.3 Lathyrus sativus | reverse complement strand
AATCACTTTTACGAATGAGCCTCATAAACTCCTCCACATCCTTAAGTGACGTTTCCTTTTCTTTCGACTGAGAAGGACCACTCTCAGTTGCCTTAGCTTTACCTTTGGCTAATCTTTCCGCCTCTACCTCGGGTGACGTGAAGATTCTTCCGCTTCTGGTCATACCCCTGTTCCGACAACATTATCTACAACCCCAGCTGGCTGTCTATTGACTTCAATTTTCTTACCATCGCAATATACCTCCAACCCGTAAGTCCACGACACTGCTTTAGTACTCTCAAAAGGAACCGGTCCCTGCTTTAGTAATTGTGAATCGTCGGCCGCCTGGCCGGCGCCGTTATCGTTATTGTTTTCCTCGGAATTGTCACCGTTGCAACATCGTTCTGCTCATCACACAACGCCTCTACAGGCTTTTCAACCGCGGTTCTATCAAATTGCAAGGTACCTTTATCCATCATAGCCTGAATGCCTTGCTTCAACTCATTACAACCCTCTGGCTGTATCCAACAATCCAAGCAAAATTCATCACACCCCGGAACACACCCCCTTTTAACAGCTTGCTTTTAATCTCACCCAACAGCGTCTTCAGCTCATTGACATCCGTCACCAGATTCAAATTCTCGTCTGTCAGAATGGCGTTTGCCCCGTGATTGGGCATAGGCTGTTGTACGATATTTGGACCCGCCTGTCCAAAGTTAATAGCTTTGCTATCCAATAAATCTTGAACTTTGTGTTTAAATGCCTGACAAGATTCTATATCATACCCGGGTGCCCCGGAGTGAAACTCGCAATGCTTGTTGGCATCATATCCGTAAGGAAGTACTGCCCCTGTAGGAGGTGCCAAAGTCCTCTTTTCAACCAAGTTCAACCCTAGCAGGGGTCTGGAGGAGTTCTGCATACGTGGAAGGAGGTGCGTCGAACACTCTCTTCGCTCTTGCGTTATGTACCCTTCTCTGGCCAAGATTATGTCCTTGCTGTTGTTGTGGTTGTTGTTGCTGAGGCTGCCCTTGTTGAGGAAAAGGGATAGTGACGCTAGCTATCTGTTGCGGCTAAACATACTGATGTCTTCCTCTGCCCCTTCCCCTGCCACCAAACACGACACTAGTATCACCCTGCCGTCTACCACCAAATGCTTTTCTGGCACCTCCTGTTGAAGTAGACTCACCTGCTTGGAACCTTCCAACTTTGATCCCGTTCTCGATCATCTCCCCCATAAGAATCAAATCTGAGAAACTGCTCAATGACACACTAAACAACTTTTCGTAGAACACCCCTGTAAATGTCCCAATGAATATATCATTCATCTCCCTTTCAATTAAAGGAGGATGCACCCTTGCTGCCATAATTCGCGCCATCTTTGTACATACTCTTTAAAGCTTTCACCATTCTTCTGTGACAAACCCTGCAATTGGACCCGGTTTGGCGCCAGATCGCTGTTGTATTTGTAATGTGTCACGAAAGCATCAGCCAACTGCTTCCAGGTTTTAATCTGCATGGGCTCCAGCCCCATATACCATTCAAGTGAGGGTCCTGACAAACTGTCTTGAAAGAAATGCATGAGCATCCTTTCATCATCTGAATACGCGGACATCCTCCTGTAATAAGAGCGGCCATGGACCTTAGGGCGGGTGTCCCCCTTGTATTTATCAAAAGTGGGAGCCTTGAATTTCAACGGCACCCTCAGCCCTGGTATTAAGCCCATTGTAGTCATATCCAAGCCGGTGGAGTTCTGACTCACCACCCCCTTCATCTGTTCTTCAAGCATCTTGATCATCTGCACAGGATCAACAGGTCCTTCAAATCCCACACCTCTTCCAGAAAAGGCATCCTCCTGGCAGTCTTCGCCCCAATTCACATTTCCATTTCCATATTCGTCGTAACCAGTGTTGCGACCAAACCTTTGCTGATTGATCATGGGACCTCGTCCCCCGTTACCGAAACCCTGGTTGACCCTAACAGGTCCAAACCCAGTGTTGACAGGAATCACCCCAACACCATTCATATTACCCAATCCACCATACCTCTGGTTAGCGTTATCAAAACCATCATAACCGAAACCCTGAGTGTTGAAGCCGAACTTCCCATCTTGATTGACGTAATCAAATCCCTGATCATTGTAGCCGAAACCATTGTTGCCAAAAACCATTACCGCCATTGTTGTTACCACCACCTTGTTTGGCGTCCCCAAATCCAACATTGTTAACAACCGTCTCATTTCCATTCCCTGCGTTGCCGGTGCCGGTGCCAGCGTCATGTTTACAACCACAACCGGTGGGGTCACTACAGGCGGGACCACAGGCGTGGGGGGCCCATCCTCCGAATAGTCTCAACGTGTGCAGATTTTGGTCATTGTTGCCATTCCCATTAGCCCGCGTCAGCAGCGGCTGTACCAAAGTCCGAAGGTTCTCCTGGCCCTTAGCTATGTTCTCCATTGCTTGCATGAACAGATTCAACTTCTCGCGGATTTCCTGCATCTCCACTTGGACTTGATCCATGATTCTCTTGCAGTTGTTTCGGGTTGAGTAGCGGTGGACTCTTTGTCCATCAATCCTGGACAACCTGGAGATGCAGGAAATGAGATACAAGTTCAACAAGTAACTGACAATGCAAAATGATATGCAGATGCAATACGTGTCTATGCGCTAGGGAGATCAACCCTGATTCTAGTGCCAAAGTGCCAGTGCAGTGACAGTGATAGCAATAAGAAGCTCGAAACCCAATCATAGAAAACATCTCATATATTGCAGAAAAGCCCATCATGTCAGGATACAATAATACTGAGCGTACAATAGGAAGGCATGACCTCAACCAACAATCCTGGTGATGGCCAGCACAATGAAAATAAAGCATACACATCAATACACGAGATAATCAAGTGCGACCATATGCCTGGTACTCCTCTAATAATCTCTTAGTCTTGGGATGATTTGGCTGAGCAAGCAACCCTTCGACGAGCGAGTCTTTTTTCCTGACAACACGCTGGAGATCATCAATGGATCCTCCCAAACACCTTCCCCAAAGAAATCTTCTAGCTTCCGTTTCTGGGATGCAGACTCTTTCTTGTGCTTGATAACTTTGTTCAAGGCATTCTGGACATCATACCTCCGTGTAACCTCTTCTTCCAACCTCTTCTGGCTAGCTTTCAACTGATCCTCCAGCTCAGAGATCTGCAGCCTCAGTTTGTCTTCTCTTTCCTTGTTGCCGGTCAGCGTGGCATTCCAGGTTTTGTTGAACGCAGAGATCTCCCGGTAGACTATATCAAGTGCTTTCTTCTTAGACTCCAGCATATCATGAGAGCTCTTGAAATCTATCCCCAATCGCTCACGCTTCTTTCGTTGCTCAGTTAATTCTATGCCTAGTTGATTCACCAGCTTCGTTTGCTGCTTGAAGGAATATACGGCCTCATTCCTTTCGCTCCTAAGTTGCATTAGCTCTTCCTCCAGCTTCTCGTTGGCTTCATCAGCTCTTCTTTCTCCTTCACAACCTGTTCATACCTCTCAATAGGCACAGTAGTTGGTTCCTCAACCACGAGGGGAGCAGGAGGTAATACTGCAGGAAACAGCATTCGCACCTGCTTTGCTCTATCTTGGATCCAGGCTTTGTATGGGGGATAGGCTTGACAATCATTTTTACCCAACAATGGCTTACCCTTTCTGTTGATGTTTCTCCAAGCATGCTGAAGATTGGACAGTAATTCTCCCTTCAAATCACCTGTGAAGTACAGAGATTCCTGTACTTCCTCCTCCTTTGGCGGGCCTTTAAAGCATACCCAAATTGCCGGACCAACAATGAAGGATTGTAGTTAATACACCCTTTCCTCCCAATCAGGGAACGTTAGGATATCCGGCGCAGCTATAGATGATCACAGATCCCAGCAAATCTTTATTAAACCAGGCAATGTCTTCTGAAGAAAGTCCCATCAGATGCTAAGACCAATCCACTGTATCTACAGACTCAGCGAAGATACCCCTCTTGGGCAGATGACTCTCAAACCACATATACAGTAAAGGCCCACAACAAGAGATGTTCTTGCCCCTCCTGTTCTCGTTCTTATAATGCAGCGAGTGATAGAAGTCTCCAATCAAAGTAGGCACAGTATTGCCTTGAGTAAATATATAGAACGCATCCAGATCAACGAAATCGGGCAAGTTCGGGAATAATACGATGCCATAGATACACAGAGCTAGAATAGCATTAAACACAGTCCAACATCCACTCCTGGCATACTCTTGCGCTTTCCCAACCAAAAACTTGATAGAAAACCAGACACTCCATTCCACGAGGTTAACAGCAACTCTGAGGAGTCTAAATGCAAGGCAGCAGCCAAAGCCTCCAGTTTGGGCTCCGCATCCATATTGAATGAAGGGTACCCGGTTCTGAATGGTCAACTCTAAGATCTCAGCATACTCCTCCATGGCCGGAGCCAGAATGAAGTCAAGGAAAGTAAAACACCTCAGCGGGGGATCATAGAACTGCATTAGCGCGTACAATCCGTTACGCTCATACATGGACGGTTTATACACTAATCTAAGTAACTTCCCATAGCTCTTCCTGAAGGCTTCTCCTCACATCATCATCAGCTAGAGATATCAAACCAAGCAAAGAAGAAACATCTGGAGTAGGCAACCTGTACGCAACAGTCTTCTTCAGGGTATCCATAATATCAGCAGACAGAAATCCGGGCAACTAGAATCAGAAGTATGAAAATGCACCTGCAGCACAGACACATGTTAATGATATGCAGGATGAGTATGCAACAATGCAGTATGCCAACAATGTAGTATGCAACAGTGCAGTATGCAACAATGTAGTATGCAACAGTGCTGTATGCAACAATGTACTATGCAACAGTGCAGTATGCAACATGGATCAAGTGCACATGGCTGAGAAGCCTAATCCACCATGCTGGTCTCAAATAGACCCACCACAACTGCTCAAAACCTGGTCTCAAAAGGCCACCCACAATGCTCCAACCTGGTCTCAACAGACCCAATAACACTGTCCTCAAACACCACTGAACCTCAATCAAGAAAACCGGTAATCTGGAGGTCAAGTTACCTGCATGCCCCAACCCCTCTCACAGGTAGGTGTCCTAATAACTGACACGAGGTACGGCATCCTATGCGGTCGTCGGTGTCACAGACTTTCAAGACTGATGATACGATACCCAGAAGGTGTGGCATCATCATGTCCTGAAGAGGCCTCACTTAGCCAACTTCAAATGATCGGTCCCCGGAGTCGACAATCCAACTAACCAACAACCCCCTCAACCCAAAGGGTTGAAAAAGAAGTCAACCAGAAGAACCTCTTCCGAGCGTGGATTTTGTAGGACACTGCTACATGCAAAGCATGCACGTGCCCACTACTTTCCACAAGTAATTCTAGGTGCACTCAAGCCCAGGTCTGACTTATCTCTCAATAGATCACCCCATCCCCACAACAGCAATAACAATATAAAGCTGACATTAAAATGCGGAAAGTGAAGACAGAAATATAAATCCATACAAAACCCACGACGGGAAAACAAGCACTAGGATTGACTCGCGTAGGGAACTGTTGGAGTCCCCAACAGAGTCGTCAGTTGTCGCTACTTTGAAAATCGGCGCCGGCTATGACAGAAGAGTCGCCACCATGCATTATTTATCCCAAAGGAGGGAAAGGAAACGCTCGACAGTAAACCTACCACAAAGACGGGAAAGGAACGGTCATCGCAACCAAATCCTGGATTCGGGAGTCGGTTACGCAAGGGGAAGGTATTAGCACCCCTCACGTCCGTCGTACTCGACGGGATCCACGCTTGTTTTCTAGTACGGATTGTTATTCTATCTACTCTAAAGGTCTGGGTTAAAAGAAAATAAAATGACTCGGCAAAGTATCACACTTTATGCCTACGTATTCCCGTCTGGAACGAGAAATCAGAGTCAACGTAGTTCGCCTAACTACGGGAAAGGAGGGGAAGGTTGCTCGCTAGGATACAACATCCTATGCCTACGTACTTTCATACATCATGAAAGATCAGAGCAAACGTAGTTCGGGCTACGGAAGACACAGATTTGTCTGACTATTTTTATCTTCTGAAAAGGTTTTTTCCTGATTACGGGTCCGAGCAGACAAAAATGATACTTTGATGTTTGTTTTCAGTCTTTTACGCAAGAACTGTTTTTTATGATGTTTGCAATCTCTGACGCACTAGAGACTATGACTTGAGAGTGACTACGTCACGTGTCACCCAAAGGGTACCACACTAAGCAGCCAAACTACTGGAAAGAAACTCTCCAGCAACCCTTTCTCAAATAACTTAAGGCTCGTAGCGTACGACATCGATTAACCTTATTACTGTGTTTTTGAGTTGTTTAAGATGAGAAGAGAAACGACGCTCTAAAATCATATGGTTGAAAATGGGAATCAAACTACCCTAATGTTGTCATGCATGGGTTAAAGCCTAATATCTGTCATATTCCTCTCTTGCATAGAGAAAAACAGAGATCCTAGGGGATAAACGGAAAAGAAACAGCATATACAGTAAACAGTAAAATGCATGAGATGCAGCAATACAAGCGAGGCAAGGGAGTCCCACTCAACCTCGAACCTGGGAAAACAATAGGCAAAGTGAAACAGCTTCACTTCAAACCTAAGGGGCAAGCTGAACAAGCCAACAAACAATACAGAAAAAGAAATAAAAACCCAACACCAGCTCTGACAGCAACACCAACTCCTACAGTAAGCAGTTCAAACAGCACCAGCTCTGATAGCTACAATTGATCAACAACAACAAGGTTGATAGTAACAACTTCAAGAAAGACCCCATCTTCACTCTTAAATGATCCCCAAGCTTTAATAAGCTCCTGTCTTCAAAAGTACCCCAGCTCTGGCAAACAATGACCCCAACAAATAAACAGCTTCAAACAGCAGCAAACCCTAATTTCAACAGATATCCAGCTTTGACAGGTACAGGCTTTATCTTCACCAATCTTCAATAAACTTCTTATCTTCAATGGACTTATATCTTCAAGGCAAGCACTCACAGGAGAGAATCACTTAACAGATTATGTTGAAATGCTACACAGCTTATTGACAACCAAGGAAGTATATAAGTGTTTAACATTATAAGGGAAATGTTCCCTCAAAGTTCTACTTCCAGAATAAGTCACTTATCCTCCAAAGGAGGGATGTGAATATCTTAGAAGGACTTTTTGTCATAGGGAGGAATAGAAGCACAAGATGCTTTCTATGTTTGCAAGAAGAAATCCTTCTAATCTAAGGCTCTCCCTATTTCTCCTATCTCCTAAGTCTTCACAAACCATCTTCCAGGAGAGGAATCTTCATGCATCAAACTCTATCCCTTGTCTTCAATCATCTCCAATGTCTCCATAAGCCTCAACAATCAAAACTCAAGCCCCAAGCCCAATTGAAATGACCCAAACCCCACAAGCAAATCAAAAGCCCAAAAGGGAAACACACAAACATCACCCAATTGCAAAAATCAAGGAAAATAGTAAGACTCATTAGAAAATCCTAGATTAATTTCTAAGGAAACCTAACTATATACCCTATACCCCACATAAACCCCCAAGGCCTAAATAAACCCTAAGTCCCAAAACTATGCCCTAAACTACACCTAAGTATTGTAAAACCCTAATCCTAACACCCTAAAGTTCATCATTCAAAACTAGCCTAAATTTCATCATAAAAATATGATAAAAATCTCTAAGGGAGCATGTACCTCTAATATAATCAATCCAACAGAGTCAATCAAAAATCATGCACGAATTGATCATACTAAATTCAGAAAAATAAGGTATCAAACAAATGTAAAATAAAATCAATAAAATGGTAAAATATGTCAAAAATATAAAATGAAATGAATTAATATTTTTATTGTTTTATTAAATTCTAGAAACCCTAAGGAAAACAAGAAAAAAATCCTCACCCTAAAATGATCTTTTTTCAATTTATTATGAATTTTCTAATTAACCTAAAATAATGTGGAAATAAAAGAAAAATAAAAGAAAATGGTAAATGGGCGTGTGAAATAGCAATTGATGCATGTTCATAATAGAATTGGGCTCAGGAGGGGGGTGCAATTATCAGGCGCGCCTTAAGCCCATTACACTCATAAAATAAAAAATAAAAACAAAGAAAAATGGAAAAAGCTGGTACGAATAGCAAGGATTTCACGTGCATTTCCATTGGGCCTCCAGAAAGGGGTGTGGTTAGCAAGAAATGACTTAAGCCCATCCAAGAAGGTTTAATGAAACTGTGTGTTTGGTTTAACTCAGAATTCCTTCACAAATTTCCATCAATCCTGGCCGTTGGATGATTGCTTTGGTCAAAAAGTCTTGCACGATCCTATGGTGATCCTATCATCTTCTCCATTTGAAAGCTTGGAAGGGGAAAACGCCATGGCTGAACAGAGCTTCAACCTTCTTCTTCCCCAAATCTCAGCTCTACTAATTCTCACCAAAACCATAACCTAACTACATCATCCTGCTCGTTTTTTCACAAGGAATTCAATCATACTATCCATTGGCATTGAATCATCTTCTTCCTCAAAACACGAAGAGAGGTTCAGAAAAAGCTCAAACCTCAATTCTCACCAAACTTAAAATTGAGAGGCCTAAGATCAACTACACCTCACACTGAGTAAAATACACCATTAAGCTAGGTTTAAACCTCCAAGAATTGCAAGATACGATCCTGAACAGAAATGGTGATCAACCTAATTTTGTCTCTAAATCAAGCCAATTGCTACCAGAATCCACCTAGCCATGTTCTACAATGCTTACCACCATCTAAAACCTAAAGAAACCTCATGAATTGAGCCATAGAAAGCAATTTACATACCTGCAAATCTTGGATGAACAGAGCGGTGAAACCTCCAAATCAAGCTCCAAGATCTTCCAGATACCTTCAATGAAGTATGATCAAGCTTCTGTATGCATCAATTGGATTGAAACCTCTTGAATCATAGAATCCGATTCTGACTTGCAAGAGATGAATCCAAAATGCTCTCTCACGATTTTGCACCAATCTTGCCTTGAATTATATCTGGAATCATTCACCAACACCAAAGGAAGCTATTGAACACAAAAGAATGGACTGAAATGGCTCAAATTGTTGCAACCGATTATGTTTTGCAAATGGAAAACTCAAGATGCAATCTCTCAATTCTCCCTCAATCTCCACCAACCCAAGCTTTGAACCAGTTCTAAATCTTATATAGAACATGAATGAAAGCTCTAGAAACTTCTGGATTGATCCAATGAGAAGTTCCACATCTCTTACTCTTGAAAATGTCATGAGAAATTCACATATGGCAGCTGAGTTTCAAGCTTGCTTCAATGCCTCATTCTGATCCAAATTCTCACCACATGAAATATTGAATGTGTTAGGATTCATTAGGGCCTTGGTTATGCCTTGAAGAGTGGTTTTGCAATTGTTACTTATGATGTAAGTAATCATTTTACAAAGCAAGTCATAGAATTATCCCTCAACTAAAAAATGTGGCAATGTCAATGTTTTCAAAATGTGTTTTCCAATCAAATTGGTATGTCATATGGCTTGGTTTGGACTTATAGATCAAAAATCCCAATTTTCATCCTTGGTTCATTTAAAATTTACCCTTATTTTAGGCCATTTTTGCAATTTTGTGATACAAGCCCTTATAATCACCCATGACCTCTTATCTAGCCTAAAAACACCATTCTAAACACATCTCATGTTGAACATTTTTCCATTTGAGGAGTGGAAGATGGAGATTTTGACCTATGTTGGAAAATGACCTATAATCATCAATACCCAAAATACCCTGGATTGCCAAGACCATAACTTGAGTTCTACAAATCCTCTTGAGGACTTCTAGTACTCAAAGTAAAGCTAAGGTAATGATCTAAAACTCTTATGTTGGCCAAGAATCGATTTGAAAAATCCTTGATGGGCAAAAGTTGCTTGGAAATCAAGTGACTTTCACAGATAAATTTAAGTGTCCTCTGATGACCCATAACTTGCAAGATCCATAACTTGAGTTCCACAAATCTTCTTGAAGACTTCTAGTACTCAAATTAAATCTATTGAGAAGCTCTACAAGTTTCATGTTTGCCAAGAATCCATTTGAAACTTTCATTTTGACTTATCTGGCTTGAAAGTTAAGCCTAAATTAGGGGATTTTACACTGAACCCTAATTTGGCAACCCCTCTTACTCTTGATCCTCTTTGATTTATCCTTGGAACAACACCACACATGTATCAACATATCAATTCATGAATCCCACATCCTTCAATTGAGCCTTGATGCTCTTCAATCACTCAGTTGACCTAGGGTTGACCCGATGAAACCCTAGTTGACTGCACTTCAATTGTGGCTCTTGTACTTGAATCAATGACTTGTAACATCTTCAATATGAACCTCTAGGAATTTCATAAGCTTTGTACACATTCCATACTCTCAATCCATAGCTCATACACCCCATTGATGACCTTCAATACACCTCAAATTAGGAGAGAAGTCCACCTGTTGACCCTCAATCTTCTCAAAGCTCCAAACATTTCTTGATGACTTGGATGGTCTTAACCTTGAATAAAAACCCTTGATATGTTTCTTTAGATAAGAATGGCACTTGATCCCTTGTTAGATGCCTTGCTATGCTATTCTATGCAAATGATTATATTAGGTACATGATTCAATATGCAAATGATAATGCAATTAAAACATAAATCAGGTGAAATAGGTTGAGCAAATTTTAGGGTGCAACACCGCGCTGCAAAGTGATGTCAAGCAAAGATTGGTTGAATTGCTCCGAGAGTATAAGGATGTCTTTGCTTGGTCATACGAAGACATGCCTGGACTCGACACAGATATTGTAGTTCACCGCCTGCCTCTTCGAGAAGAGTGTCCTCCTGTCAAACATTAGTTGAGGAGAAACAAGCCAGATATGGCAGTGAAGATCAAGGAAGAAGTCCATAAGCAATTGGACACTGGATTTCTTGCTGTAACCAACTACCCTCCGTGGGTCGCTAACATCGTGCACGTGCCTAAGAAGGACAGAAAGTCAGGATGTGTGTTTATTACAAGGACTTGAATAGAGCAAGCCCGAAGGATGATTTTCCGCTCCCCCATATCGACGTGCTTGTAGATAACACCACACAATACTCAGTGTTTTCTTTCATGGAAGGTTTTTCGGGATACAATCGGATTAAGATGGCACCAGAAGGATATGGAGAAAACAATGTTTATCACGCCATGGGGGACGTTTTTCTATAAAGTAATGCCTTTTGGGGTTGAAGAACGCAAGGGCAACTTATCAGCGGGATATGGTAACTCTTTTTCACGACATGATGCATCATGAGATTGAGGTTTATGTCGATGATATGATTGCAAAGTCCTAAATAGAGAGGAGCATTTGGTGAATCTTCTAAAACTGTTTGAGAGGTTAAGGAAATTCAAACTAAGGCTGAATCCAAACAAGTGTACCTTTGGCGTACGGTCCGGAAAGCTGTTGGGGTTTATTGTTAGTGAGAAAGGTATTGAGGTCGATCCTGCGAAGATCAAGGCAATTCAAGAAATTCCAGCACCAAAGACGAGAAGGAGGTTTGTGGCTTCCTGGGTAGATTGAAGTACATTGCGAGGTTCATATCTCATCTCACAACACTTTCGAACCAATGTTTAAGTTATTAAAGAAGGATCAGGCGGTCGTCTGGAACAAAAATTGCCAGAAGGCGTTTGAGAAGATAAAAGAGTATCTGCAGGAACCTCTAATACTGATGCCCCCGGTGGCTGGAAGATCGTTGATAATGTACTTAATGGTTTTTGAGAATTCCATGGGTTGTGTTCTCGGTCAACACGACGAGACTGGAAGAAAAGAGCATGCAATTTACTACCTGAGTAAAAAGTTCACGGACTGTGAATCTAGATACTCAATGTTGGAGAAGACTTGTTGTGCACTTGCTTAGGCTGCCAAACGCCTAAGAAAGTATATGCTAAACCACACAACCATGTTGATTTCAAAGATGGATCCAATTAAGTACGTATTTGAGAAGCAAGCGCTGTCAAGGAGAATTGCTAGATGGCAGATGGTTTTGACAGGGTACGACATTCAATACGTCTCCCAGAAGGCCATTAAAGGGAGTGTTCTGTCAGAATATCTCGCAGAGCAACCATTCGACGACTATCAGGCAATGAAGTTTGAATTTCCCGATGAAGACATTATGTTCTTGAAGATGAAGGATTGTGACGAGCCGTTACCCGACGAGGGTCCAGAGTTGGGCTCCCAGTGGAAATTGATCTTTGACGGTGCTGTTAATTCTTACGGTAGTGGAATTGGGGAAATTATCACGACTCCCCATGGTTCTCATATACCGTTCACTTGCCAGGTTAACGTTTTCGTGCACCCAACAACGAAGCCGAATATGAAGCGTGTATCATGGGTATTAAGGAAGCAATCGATTTGAAAATCAAGAACCTTGATATCTACGGTGATTCAGCTTTAGTGGTCAACCAGATCAAAGGAGAGTGGGAGACCCGCCAGCCAAATTTGATCCCTTATATGAACTACGCAAGAAGGTTGCTACCTTTCTTCGACCATGTAAAGTTTTACCATGTGCCAAGAGCAAAAAATCAGATGGCAGATGCCTTGGCTAAATTGTCTTCAATGTACAAAGTGAAATTTTGGAACGATGCACCAAGAATCGTCATCTCACGCCTTGATAGGTCTGCATTCATTTTTGCAATAGAAGAAGCTTCTAATAGCAAGCCATGGTATTACGACATCCAGAACTTTCTCAAGAATCAAGAGTATCCGCCTGAGGCATCGACCCGGGATAAGAGACCTTGAGGAGGTTATTTGGTAACTTCTATCTGAATCCAGAAGGTGTACTCTATTGAAGGAACTTTGACTTAGTGCTGCTAAGATGTATGGACGAAAAAGAAGCGAATTTGCTTATGGAAGAGGTCCACGAAGGAGCCTTTGGAATAGATGCAGGTGGGCATGCATGTCTCGAAAACTGTTGAGAGCAGGGTATTATTGGTTAACTATGGAGTCTGATTGCTTCAAGTATGCCAAGAAATGCCATAAATTCCAGATTTACGCTGATAAGATTCATGTGTCGCCGTGTCCTTTGAATGTCATGGCATCCCCGTGCCTTTCTCCATGTGGGGCATTGATATGATTGGCAAGATCGAGCCGACTACATCCAATGGACATCATCTTAGTAGCCATCGACTATTTTACCAAGTGGGTCGAAGCAGCCTCATATGCTAATATCACCAAGCAAGTTGTAGCCCGGTTCATCAAAAGGGACATCATCTGCCGCTATGGGATACCTGAGAGGATCATTACTGATAATGGTTCCAATCTGAATAACAAGATGATGAAGGAGCTGTGCCAGAGCTTCAAGATTGAGCATCATAATTCGTTTGCCTATCGTCCGAAGATGAATGGCACTGTTGAAGCGGCCAACAAAAACATAAAGAAGATAGTGCAGAAGATGGTTGTGACCTATAAAGATTGGCACGCGATGTTGCCCTTTGCTCTACATGGATATCGTACCTCAGTGTCTACTTCAACTGGGGAAACTCCTTTCTCACTGGTATATGGTATGGAAGATGTCCTGCCATTAGAGGTCGAGATCCTTCTCTGAGAATTCTGTCTGACGTCAAGCTAGATGAGGCAGAATGGGTGAAGAACAGGTTGAATCAACTCAGTTTAATAGATGAGAAGAGGTGGCATCCCTCGCGTATGGTCGTCTGTATCAGAGCAGGATGAATAAAGCCTATGATAAAAAGATGCGTCCTTGAAGCTTTCAAGCAGGTGATTTGGTGTTGAAATGGATTCTCCCACCACAGAACAATCACAGGGGAAAATGGACTCCCAATTATGAAGGTCCGTATGTTGTGAGGAAAGTCTTCTCCGGAGGAGCCTTACTACTTTAAACTATGGACGGTGAAGATTTCATGTCCCCTGTGAACGCAGACGTAGTCAAAAAGATATTTTGCTTAAAAATAGATCCGCTGGAAAGAAAAAATAAAATCCAGGCAAGAATGGGGCATCCCGGTGAACCATAAAAGGATAGTTCGGGAAAAAATTAGGGATAAAAAGAAAAATGTAAACCCGCAAAGTTGAAAACCTGAAACGGCGACTTTGGCAAAAATGGGCATCCCGGTGAATCGAAGACTCGCAAAGGGTGATTCAGGCAAAAATTAGGGATTTGAAAAGCAAATGACTGCAGCCTGCACGTTGATCTTCAAAGCGTAGTAGATTATGGGAGAACTCGAGAGTCAGCCGTTCAAATCAATCTCTTCAGAAGACGAAGCATCGGAAAGGCGTCGAAGTCACGCGAGTCATAACTGAGTCGTTCTATGGTGGTTGTCTGTGCCACATTGGCGACATTTATATACTCTTGTGCATTTTGTATATTTTTCTTACGCAGCTTTCTCATTTCAGGAGTTGCATCTGTTGTAAATTTGTCTATTTACAGGTCGTTTATCAATAAAACATACTATTCAGAAAACTTTTGTTTTTGATTCAACTTTTACCGTTTTGTTTGCAAAAGACGCCTGATGTTTTGATAAAATTTTGCATACATAAACGTGTGGACTCTGCCAACTATAATCGAAACGATTTTTTACTTGAGTAATGCATAGGTGACAATTAAGATGATGCTTGCTGCACAAAACATATTTGTTTGTTTGTTATTCGCAGGACCCTCATCCTTGAGACTTTTCCAGAAGTCTCTCATCTGAAGAAAGTGTGCAGGATAAGCGTGTTCACATCCCTAGCAGGTTGGAGCCTCGTACCAATTAAGGATATCCTCAGCAGGTCGAGATTGATATCTCCAGCGGAGTAGGATCGTCTCCAGCAAGTAGATGTGGAGTTATCCCCAGCAGTGGAACAAAGTCAGAGTTTCGTTCTCCTCACAGAGTCCAAGTCTTTGACGCCTTTCTCTTCAGAGTCTAGGTCATTGACTCCTCCTCTAAGAAGAGGTTGATATTGTTGAGTTTTGTGCTCATTTTCCCCAAGCGGAGGTCGTTGTTGATTCCCTTGTTGCCTATTCCCCAACCAAGTCAACGAAATAGTTTTCTTCCCCACAATTTGGGACTGTCTCAGAGGTTGTTTCTCCCCATCCTCGGCAGATAAAGTTTGGGATATTCCCCAATAAATCATGTGCATTATCCCTAGCAGATAGCGGATTGAATCTTCAGCAGAGCGGAATCTCCGACAGAATGGATCTATTCTTCAGCAGTCTGTTTTGCTTCCCTAGTAGAGTTATTCTGGTTGTCCGTTCAAGGCCGATTTCCCCGGTAGAGTGGAGTTTCTGTCTCCAGCCGAGTTGTTTATTCCCTAGAAGAGTTATATTCGGTAGGCCATCCAGGGCGTTTTCCCCAGCGGAGTTTGATTTAATCCCCGGAGGAGCAGATTTGTTCTTAGCAAGGCAGTTTGCCAGAAACCTTCTCAGAATCCATCCAGAGCTTGTTTTCCCCGGCATGAGTCCGTTTGTACTAGGCGTGTCTAGTCTTTCCCCCCAACGGAGTTTGGTTTCCTCTCTTTAGCATTTATTTTGCTAAGGTGGTTCCTTTGCATTTACATTGTGCATAGCATCCTCCCAAACGCGTAGCATTTCCATTTCGTGTGAGCATTACGCCATATTCAAACATGTGCATTTGAAACATAATCTAGGTTGTTTCCTTTTGTTTTCAAGTGTATCTGCAGTGGTTAATGATGTTTTCTTGAGACCGTGTGGTATCTTGACCCCGGATTCCTCCGGTTTGCTCAAGCTCGTGTGGTATCCAGGCCCCGGCTTCTTCCGTCATTTCAGTAAGCTCGTGTGGCATCCAGACCCCGGCTTCCTCTAGGTTTGCTCAAGTCTGTGTGGTATCCAGACCTCGCTTCTTCCGGTCATTTCAGTAAGCTCGTGTGGTATCCAGAACCCGGCTTCCTCGGTTTTCTCATGTCCATGTGGTATCTAGACCTCGGCTTCTTCGGTCATTTCAGTAAGCTCGTGTGGTATCCAGACACCGCTTCCTCTGGTTCGCTCAAGTCCGTGTGGTATCCATACCCCGACTTCTTCCGGTCATTTCAGTAAGCTCGTGTAGTATCTAGACCCCGGCTTCCTCGCGTTTGCTCAAGTTCGTGTGGTATCTAGACCACGACTTCTTCTGGTCATTTCAGTAAGCTCGTGTGGTATCCAGACCCTGGCTTCCTCCGGTTTGCTCAAGTCCGTGTGGTATCCAGACCCCGGCTTCTTCTGGTCATTTCAGTAAGTCTGTGTAGTACCCAGACCCCGGATTCTTCCGGTCATTTCAGAAAGCTTGTGTGGTATCCCGACCCCGGATTCCTCCGGTTTGCTCAAGTCTGTGTGGTATCCAGACCCAGCCTTCTTCAGGTCATTTCAGTAAGCTTGTGTGGTATCCAGACACCAGCTTCCTCCGGTTTGCTCAAGTCCGTGTGGTATCCTGACCCCGCTTCTTCCGGTCATTTCAGTAAGCTCGTGTAGTATCCAAGACCCCGGCTTCCTCTGGTTTGCTCAAGTCTGTGTGGTATCCAGACCCCGGCTACCTCCGGTTTGCTCAAGTCCGTGTGATATCCAGACCTCGGCTCTTCTAGTCATTTCAGTAAGTCCGTGTGGTATCTAGACCCTGGCTTCTTTCGGTCATTTTAGTAAGTCCGTGTGGTATCCAGACCCCGGCTTCTTCCGGTTATTTCAGTAAGCTCGTGAGGTATCCAGACACCGGCTTCCTCCGGTTTGCTCAAGTTCGTGTGGTATCCAGACCCCGTCTTCTTCTGGTCATTTCAGTAAGCTCGTATGGTATCCAGACCCTGGTTTCTTCCGGTCATTTTAGTAAGCTCGTGTGGTATCCCGACCTTGGCTTCCTCCGGTTATTTCAATAAAGCCCGTGTGGTATCCAGACCCCGGCTCATACTTCTTTGTTCAACCAACTGGTGCAGTATCCAGACCCCAGTTGATGTTTGTTTCAACAAGCCGTGTGGTATCCAGACCCCGACTCCCATCGATGTATCTTTTCGCCCGTGCGGTATCCAGACCCCGGGAAACCATGATGTTTTCCTTTAACCCGTGCGGTATCCAGACCCCCGGTTAACATCATTTTATCCCTTTAAGCTCGTGTGGTATCCAGACCCTAACTTATGCTATTTATTTCCTGAGTGTGTGTGGTATCCAGACCCTGGCAAATTATAAAATTTTCTCGCATGTGTGGTATTCAGACCCTGTCAGATGGTGATCTTCGATGGATGCGTCCATCTTATCTTTATCTCTCCCTAACAGTGTTTTCAGTTACTATTTCATTTGCGGTTGGCAAATTTCCGGATTCTTTAGTATTTAACCATCTTTTACCTTGAATGTTTGAAAGTCGTTCGCTTTTTATCCCTTCAGGTCCAAGTCGCTTGAATATGGACAACTATTGTACCCCAAAATTTGACCAACCTCTTTTCTTATCTTTGGCTATTGTTTCATTGCATTTTAGCATCTTACATCTGCATAGCATTGTTCTTACAGGGGATCAAGTGATTGTGTCTGTGCCATCCAAGAGGAGAGCCTTTTATTGGCTTCAAGCTCAAGCAAGGGTATGGGTATAAGTCATCAAGTGGATGTTGTTGTCATGAAGTCATCAGATCTCCTAGAGAGGAGAGGTGTGCCACAACTTATTATCAAGAACCATCAGAGGATTGTTTGGGGATCCATGAGATTTCATTATTGGCAGAAGCATGAGGTAGGAGCTTGTTGAGTACTTTAGAGGTTATAGTGGAGTGGAAATGGTCACTCAGTTCATCTAAGCAATGCCTAGGAAGAAAGGAAGAAATTAGGGTTTCATTTTTAATCAGGATAAACTTGTTTCTTGAGGAAAAATTTGTCCTATGGACCTCCATATGTCTTAAGGTGTTTAAGGATGGGAGATTGATCAGCAATTTTAATCAGAAGAGCTTCAATTGATCAGTTAATTGAAAATCAGGAGATTTAGGGAAAAAGTCAACTGTGCAGTGAAAAAGTCAACTCCTGACTTTTTGAGGTCAAGATCATGTTCCTCAAGTTCAATATGACCAATAGATGTAATTTGATCAAGAAAAGTCATTGGAATCATGAAAAATCAAGAATTGTTGAAAGTTGCCATTTTGGGATTTAGGGTTTTAGAAACTTTCTATTTTTAGGAAAGTTTTATGGTTGAAGCAGCCATCTTCAAGGCCATTTTTCTTCATGATCAAAGTTTCCAATGGAGTGGGATCAAACATCAAAGTTGTTCTTTGTATTTCAAGCTTTCTTTTGAGTAGCAATTCATCACCATATGATACTTGGACCTCAAGTTATGATCATTCAAAGTTGGGGATTTCAATGACTTCAAAATTGGCAAGTTCAAGCATATTTTTGGACCCACTTTGCAAGCTAAATTCCATCACGTTCTTGATGTCAAATGAAACTTTGTCCCAAATGAAAGTTATAGATCATGTTCCAAGCTTTTCAAAAAATCCTAGAAGTGCTCCATATGATTTGTGAAGCTCAAGTTATGGAAGTTCAAAGTTGAGGAAAAATAAGCTAAAATCCATAACTTAGAATTTTTTCTAAGTTATTTATGGGCAGCTTGCATGTCATGATTTTCAACATCATTTTTCATGGTCTTCCAATCCTTAAATCAAGATGAGTTCAACATGAAAATTGTTCCTTGCCATGCCCTCTTCACTTAGAGATCAAGTTTTAGGCAAATTGATCTTTTTATATCAAGTTATCATTGCTCAAAGTTGATGGTTTGGACATATTTTCAGGCATTTGTTACAAAGACATTTTGACATTTTGGCATTTCAGCATGCAGCTTGTTACACTCCTCAAATCATGCCCATGGATTTGCATTGGGGGCATGCCAAACTTTTCCAAAACAAGCCAAACCAAGGCATGTACTACCTTGAGGCATTTTTTAATCTTTTGCCCAAACAAGAAAGGGACAAGCTACCCTTGTATTCTGATCTTGGAAATCACAACCAACATACTTTTTTTTCACTCACAAGAAACCAACAAGAAGACAAGGATGCAAGCTGGCTGGTGTACTATCTCTCCCGTCCACCATTAATTCAAAAAAAATCATGAAAATGCAAAATCTATCCATTCAATCTTTACCACAGTAAAACTCCCCTAAACCTCTTTCTCACTTCATATTTAAGCAACAGGTCAGCCAAGAAAAACCCTAGCCACCGTTTTGCAAGAAATCAGAACTTTGAGTTTTGGAAACCTCTGAATTTTTCCTTTGAAACTCTCTCATTTTGTGAGCCATTCATCAAACCTTTCATCAAAACATCATCACCTCAACTTCTCCTTGCTACTGTTTGCAAAAAAAAAAGGGTTAGTAACACTTTTCTCAAAACTGTCCTAAAAAAACCAATTGTTATTTGCAAAAGAAATTTCAAAGCTTGCTCAAAGGAGGGAGGAATATCTTGCTGCTAGCTTGCTGTGAGGAGTCTACAAGAGTTCACTCCATAGCATGTTTGGAAGTTGCTCAAAACATCACCTTGCTCTAAATACATCAGTTTATAAACTTTGAATTCCAAATGCATTTCAAACTTCACAATTGCATGAGCATTCATTTTTTATCTTGTGTGTATTGTTTGAGAAAATGGATTGCACCATCATGATCCTCATGGAAAATCAAGCATGTTTGACTTAAATTTCACTAAAATTGATTGAGTTTTGACAAAGTTTGATTGAAATCATTTTTGACATTTCACTTGAATCTTGCCTTGAGGAATGCCCAATCTGCGCGCGCTTGTTTGTTATATCATTTATTGGGGTGGCTTGATACAACGGATGTATCGCCACCCAGTGGTTAATGCCTTGCCCATAAGTACCTTGCCATGAGCGTATTACCGAGTTCGACCCTCAGCGATGGCATTTTTTGTTGTTTTTCTTCATTATTTTCTCAGTTTTAATACTTTTCCTTTCTTTTTCCATAATTGTTCACATGCGTATGAGTAATTGAGCTGGCTTGGTTTTGTGTCCATGACCCCAAGGTCTTGGGTTCAAACCTTGGGTGAGACATTTCTTCTTTATTTTTTTAGCCACTAGTTTATTTTATTTCTTTTATTTTTGGTTATTTGTTATTTAACTTTTATTCATTTTACAAATATTTTTAAATATCATAAAAATTCAAAAAAAATCATATTCTCATATTTTAATGTGTTAAATTATTTTTCGTCATTTTTATTTTTTTTATTTTCCATTTTAATTGAACTTACAAATTAATGTACTTTGTGGTTTGTCACTTGTTCATTGCATGTTTTCCTCCCTCTATTCCTTGTCTGTTGCATATTCTCTTTGCATCCTTTGTTTGCATTGCATGTTGACTTGTCCAAGTCAACTTCCTTTCTTTCTTATTTCATTTGTGAGTGAATTATTTAGTGTTTACTTGGCCTTGTGCCATGATCCTCCTAGGATTCCTAGTCCCTCCGTTTAGGATGGGAGTAGGAGAGACATTAGATGTTCAATCTTTTGCATGATAACATTAGGATAGTTTCATTCCCTTTCATCCCAATTTTAAGAGTATTGTGTATGACAACTTTAAGGTCCAGTTTCGCTTTAGTCTGTGTCGTTCTCTTCTCATCTCCTAAATGTCGCTACTGCGAAAATCGGCGCCGGCTGAACAGAAGAGTCTCCACCGTGCGTTATTTATCCCAACAGAGGGAAAGGAAATGCTCGAGGTAAACCTACCGCAAAACGGGGAAAGGAATGGTCATCGCAACCAAATCCTGGATTCGGGAGTCGGTTACGCAAGGGGAAGGTATTAGCACCCCTCACGTCCGTCGTACTCGACGGGATCCACACTTGTTCTCTGTCGAAAGGATGGTTATTCTATCTACTCTACAGGTCTGGGGTTAAAAGAAAAGATAATGACTCGGCAAAGTATCACACTTTATGCCTACGTATTCCCGTCTGGAACGAGAAATCATAGTCAACGTAGTTCGCCTACCTACTGGAAAGGAGGGGAAGGTTGCTCGCTAGGATATTGCATCCTATGCCTACGTACTTTCATACAGCATGAAAGATCAGAGCAAACGTAGTTCGGCTACGCACGACACAAGCCTGTCTTGATTGTTTTTATCTCCTTCTGAAAAAAGGTTTTTCTGCTTAACAGTCCAAACGGACAAAAATGACGTTTTGATGAGTTCACATTCTTTTACGGAAGAAGTGTCTTTTATTGGGTTTGAAATCTTATTGTGTTTTTCTGTTTGTTTTGAGAAAGAAGAGACAGAACTCTAACCTACGGTTGAAAAGGGAATCAAACTAACCTAATGTTATCATGCATGGGTTAAGACCTAGTGTCTATCATGTTCCTCTCTTGCGCAGAGAGAAACAGAGATCCTAAGGGATAAACGGAAACAGAAACAATAGCATACACAATAGAATAGTAAAATATGCATGAATGTAACAATACAAGCGAGGCAAGGGAGTCCCACTCAACCTCGAACCTAGAAAACAACAGGCAAAAGCGAAAAAAATTCGCTTTCAACCTAACAGATTAAATGGCGAACAATACAGTCAGGGAAATTCAAACAATACATCAAAAATTATCAACAGCAAAAAATAAACAGCAAACAGTAGTTCTGCACAGCAAGCTTTATCAACATCTGTCTCCAAGTCATCTTCAGCCATCTACAGGCTTCAAGCAAGCATTAGTCTTCATCTTCACAACCTTCAAGCAAGGTCTCTATCTGCAATCTTTCAGGGCTTTGCTTCAAGTCTCACTCTCTAAGATGAGGAACAGTTAAGAGGATGAACTGGAATGTTAAACACTTAGTTGACCACCAAAGGTGGCAGACAGACTGTTAACAACATGTAGAATGTTTCTCTCAAGAGTTCTATCTCTTAGACACTGTCACCAAGCCTTCCAAAGGAAGGGGGTGAGTGTCCTAGAGAGACTCTGCATCATAGAGAGGGATGGAGGCAAACAAGACCTTCCATGTTTGTGAATCAAGTTTCTATTCTAGAGCTCTACCTAGCTCCTAGTTCCTATAATCTTCATCAGCTACAAGCAGGCTGCAATATTCATCACCTCTTGAACTGGGTCTTCATTCCTTTGGTCTTCAATGGCTTCATCAACAAAGTCTTCAGCTCAAACCCAAACCCCAAGCATGCCCAATACTCCACACAATCAAACAAATAACCCTAGAGAGGGCACACCACACAATCAATCAATTACAAGAATATACTAATAGCATTAATATAATAGGGGAAGTCTAACATTTTCTAAGGGATCTATCACTTACCCATAATACCTCTATAGTCCCATCACCTAATTTGTCCTAAAACCCCAAAAAGAAATTTGTTTTGTTACACCTATGTCATCTTCACAACCCTAATTGACTAGCCTAATATTTTCTAACTAAACTACCTAAAATAAATCCTAAAAAATTGGTATAAAAATCAGGGGGGCACCTAATATCCACATCTAGTTGTACTAAAAAGAATGGGATGAAAATCCTAAAGGAAACTCTCAAACTAAATTCAACAAATAGTAGCATAAACCAAAAGAATTAAAAAAAGCTATTAACTGTAAAAATATACAAAAAATATGAAAATGAAGTAAAATGACAATTTTATGTTTTCATATTTTTCTTGACAGAAAATAGAAAATGGAAAAAAAAGTCTCATTAAAAAATAATGTTTTTTCATTTTATTATGAATTTTTAAAGATTAAGAAAATTTGGAGTGAATTTTAATATGAAAATGATGAGGGGGTATGAATAGAAATAAAAAGCAGTTAGTATTCATATCTGGGCCCAGCATGGGGGGTGCGCATAGCATAGCGCCTGGGCCCAGCTTGGTTATTCAGAAAACAAAAAAATAAAACGAAAAGAAAAACGAGGATGCGGTGTGAATAGCAGCTAATTACAGTTGAAAATATGATTGGGCTTGGAAAGGGGGTTGGGATAGCAAAGTCCACATGAAGCCCATCAGGGAACTTAATGAAACGCAGTGTCTTGTACGCTCGGAATTCCCTCCAAATCTCGCTTCAAATCGCAGCCGCCCGATGGCTTCTCAAGTCAATCTTCAACGCATGATCTAACGGCTACCAGTCCGTCTTCTTCATTGAGAAGGTTAGGATTTTCAGAATCCATGGACATGCAAGCTTCACGCAACAGAATTCCATTCCTTTGTTCTCCTTCATCTCTCCACCATTTGACACGATCCAAGAACCAAATTCAATCTATCTTCCACGTAGAACACAGCCATGGTGTTGGTTTGCCTCAAAACTCTCTCCATCGTCCAAACCGAAAGATGTAATATCAAGAACTCAACATTTACTCAGGTTTCAATCATCACCAATCTCACTACTCTTTGTACAAAAACAATCCTTATGCCACACTAAACAAATCTAACTAATTATCTAAGATTATCACATCCTAATCATCGTGTTCTAGATCCAAACCGAATTTACACTCACATGTCAACCTTCATGAAACCTTGCCTAAAGCTCCAGAATCAATCACCTAACCATCTAAACCATGTTTAACCTAACAAATCTCTATCATGCTACCTAATTCGAGCCAAAATGTGAGAAAAACTAACCTGGTAAAAAGTTGAAAACAGATGAGGATCCTCTCCAATCCACAGCTTGCAATGCTCCAAGATCACTCAGTGTGCTATAATCTTTCTTCTGTATGCAACAATTCTTGCTCAAACCACTTGGATCACCATAACCAACTTCAATTGCACTTGGATGAGAGAAAATTGTATAGCACGATTCTTGCAGTTTCTTCTTCAGATCTTGCTTGCAATGTACTCAGGGATGATTATTGAATGGAATTGGATCATCAAATTGAATGTATGATGAAGAATTGAGAAGTTTTGAATGAATTTGCAAAAATGCAAGATGGAGTGAAACTATGAGTTTTGGATCCAAATGAAGTTCAACCCCTTCATGGATCAGCTCTAGGGTTTATATAGATGATGATGGAAAGTTCTGGAAGATGCTAGATTAATCCCATGAGAAGTTATTCATATCATTGCATGAGAAAATGAAAATGGCCAAGTTGCAAAACCAACTCTGCATTGCCTTGTTGCAGCCCCTCAAAATCTCTTGAATTTCTCTTTTCATGACAATTAGGAAGTGTATAAACCATCCCTTGCCTTGCACCTTGGTTCTAGCTTGATTTGGCAAATGTACCTTTTCTTACAAGCAACTTAAGATAACTCCAATTTCTTGACTTCAAACCAAAAAACTAATATTGCCAATGATCTTAAAATGCAATTTACCTTCAAAATGGTTGGTCATATGCTTGGTTTTGCTTTTGTATCAAAAAATCACAAATTTGGTCATTTAAAAAGGTATTTTTCCCTTTAATATTGGTCAATTTTGCAAATCTAAGTTCCATGCATTTCCAACTTGCCACAACCACTTTTCTAGACTCAAAATGTCATTTGGAGCAAGTTTGATGTTGAACATTTTTTCATTTGAAATTTGGAAATAGGAGTTTTGGGCATATGCTTGAAATGACCTGTAATTCCACTTTCCCAAAATACCCCTGGCTTGCCAAGATCATAAGTAGAGTTCTACAAATCATATGAAGGCATACCATACCTTTATAGAGAGCTAAGATCATGAGGAACAACTTTCATGTTGGCCAGAAATCCATTTGAAAACTCCTTGGGGGGTTAAAGTTGCTTGGAACTCAAGTAACTTTCACAGACAAATTTCAGTGTCCTCAGATGACCTGTAACTTGCAAGAACCATAACTTGAGTTCTATAAATCTCCTTGATGTCTTCCACCACTCAAATTAAAGGTATTGAGATCCTATAAAAGTTTCATGTTGGCCAAGGATCCATTTGAGACTTGCATTTTGAATTATCTTGCTTGGAAGTTTACCCTAAACTAGGGGATTTTACACAGAAACCCTAATTTAGAAACCTCTCTTTTCCTTGATTTCTCTTGATTTCTCCTTGGCACAACACCACATCCATATCTACATGTCAAATGAGGCATCCCACATCTTTCAAACAGGCCTTGATGCCCTTCAATCAAGCATTTGACCTAGGGTTGACCCAGGGTTGACCCAGATGAAACCCTAGTTGACTGTCTTCAACTGCAGCTCTTGTAATCACATCAATGACTTGTCTCACTTTCAAAATGACTCTCTAGGTCTTCCATGATGTCTGTACACATTCCATGCTTTCAATTCATAGCTCACAACTTCTCTGATGATCTTCAAATACCCTCAAGATAGGAGATAGATCCACTGCTTGATCCACTGACTTCTCAGATTTCAATTTCTTTCTGATGACTTGGCTAAGATTGAATTTGAATAAGAACCTCTTGATATGCTCATAGAGATAAGAATTGCATTTGGTCCCTTATTGGATGGCTTGCCCATGCTATGCTATGCAGATGAATGAATTATGTACAGGACCTAATATGCAAATGCTAAAGCTATGAGACATAAACCAAGTGAAATAGGTTGAGCAAATTTTAGGGTGCAACACTAAACAATTCAAAACACTTAATAAAGAACAATTTGTATCGTACGCTACGAGCCTTAAGTATTTGAGAAATGATGGTTGTGGGGGCCTCCTCTCAACTGTCTAGAGTGTTAGCATATACCCTTTGGGCGATATGCGACGCATTCGCTCTCGAGTCATAGTCTTTAGTGCGACATGAGTTTCAAACCATAACTCCATTCACTTCTTGTCTTAAAAACATACAAAACAAAAACATCAAATCTTTTTATCCTTCGGGATATTAATTGGAAAATCATTTTCATAAAGAGAGTGTTGTTAACTCTTGGTTCTACCGCAAACAGGTAACGCCTAAGTCTCCAATGGTCGAGTTGCATACACCTAACTGCTAGAACTAAGGTTTAACCCTACTCGGTTTAAAACACTTGAACCAACCTGTGGTTGTGTCAGCCCGAACTACGTTTGCTCTGATTTCTAGTACCAGACAAGGATACTTAGGTACAAGACGACAATGTCTTGGCGAGCAACCTTCCCCCACCTTCACCAGTAGTTTTCCGAACTACGTTGACTCTGACTTTCCCATTGCACAAGTGAATATGTAGGCATAGAGCGGCAACGCTCTATTGAGTCAGTTCTTTCCGTTTACCTCCATTTAACAGCAGTCGTAGATAGTTTGTTTTTACACCCTTTTAGATAGACAACAAACGTGGATCTCGTTGAGTACAATGGACGTGAGGGGTGCTCATACCTTCCCCTTGTGTAATCGACTCCCGAATTCAAGATTTGGTTGCGATGACCTGTCTTATTCCCTTTTCGTAGGTTTTCTCTAATCGTTTCCTTTCCCTTTCTTTGGTATAAATAATGAACGGTGGCGACTCTTCTGTCTTTGCTAACCCCTCTTCATAGCGATGCGACAGACGGTACCTCATGCAACTTCACAACTTCCTCAATATACATCTCAGCTAACTTCAACATAGAATGATTAATCCTCATTGGTAAGAAATAAGCTGATCTAGTCAATCTATCCATAATTACCCAAATCAAATTATATCTCTTTCACAGTCTTCGGCAAACCCGACACAAAATCCATGGAAATACTATCCCGTTTCCACTCTGGAATATTCAACGGTTGCATCAGATCCAATGGTCTCCACTGTCCAATCTTTGACTCCTGACAAGTCTAACCAGCATACACAAACTCAACCACTTCTTTCTTTACCCCTGGCCATCAAAACAATTTCCTCAAATTCGGGTACCTCTTCATAGCACCCGTATAGATACTCAATCTACTTCGATGTCCTTCCTCAAGAATACTCTTTTTCAACTTAACAATATCTGGAACAAAAACTCTATCACGACATCTTATGATACCATTTTCATTAATCCGAAAATCAACTCTTCTACTTTGATTCCTCAAATTCAACCGATCTACCAACTTAATTCAGATTTATGACCTTCTCGAATCTCATCAAGAATACCACTAGTAAGCTTCAACATACCAAGCTTAACTCCATAAGAAGTCTCTTCACAAACCAAACTCATATCACGAAATTGCTCAATCAGTTCTAACTCTTTTACCATCATCATCGGTATATGCGAAGATTTCCTACTCAATGCATCAGCTACCACACTTACTTTATCCGAATGGTAATTCAAACCAAAATCATAATCCTTCAGAAGTCCCAATCATATCCTCTGCTTCGCATTCAATTCTTTCTGATCAAAGAAATACTTCAAACTCTTATGATCTTTAAACACCTCAAATCTCGAACCAAACAAATAATGCCTCCAAAGCTTCGACACAAACACAACAACAACTAACTCTAAATCATACATTAGATAATCCCTCTTATGCACTTTAAGTTGCCTTGAAGCATAAGCTAAAACTTGTTGATGTTGTATTAACACACCTCCCCGCCCCAGCAACGAAGCATCACAATATACAACAAATGGTTCTGTCGGATTCGGCAAAATCAAAACATGAGCTGCTGTCAGTCTCTTCAAAAGCTCTTGAAAATTTCTTCACACTTTGCATCCAAAACAAAAGCTTGAACCTTCCTAGTCCATTGCGTCAATGGAAAAGATAACTTGGAAAAATCCTTAAATGAATTTTCGATAATAAACTGCTAGCCTAAGAATACTTCTAATCTCAAAAACATATTTTGGATCTTCCCATTGCGATACAACTTCAACCTTCGACATATCAACCACAATAACCCTACTCAAGATCACATGACTAAGGAGCTCACTTCCTTTAACCAAAACTCACACTTTGACAGTTTTACATACAACTGCTTCTTTTTCAATGCTGATAACACAATTTTTAGATGCTCAGCATGATCTTCTTTACTCTTCGAATATATTAAAATATCATCAATGAACACAACCACAAACTTGTCCAAATAAGGATGGAAAATCCTGTTCATATACTCCATAAATACACATGGTGCATTAGTCACACTAATTGGCATCACGAAATACTCACAATGTCCATACCTTGTTTTAAAAGCAGTCTCCTGAATATCTTCAGCCTTCACACGAATCTGATGATACCCAGATCTCAAATCTATCTTACTGAACACACTTGCAACAACCAAATGATCCATCAAATCATCAATCCTTGGAAGTGGATACTTATTCTTGATATTCACCTTGTTCAATTGTCTATAATCCACACACAGCCTCACATAACCTTCTTTCTTCGTAACTAACAAAATTGGTGCACCCTACAGTGACACACTCAGACAAATGAATCTCTTCTCAAACAAATCTTCAAGTTGACTCTTCAACTCTTTCAATCCCAATGCATACATACGATATGGAGCCATCAATATCTGACTAGTTCCAGGAACTAAGTTGATCACAAACTCCACTTCACGTTCCGGCGGTAAATCACTTATCTCATCAGGAAAAACCTCCGGACAATCATAAATAATTGGCACACCACCAAATTCTCCATTTTATTAACACTCAAAGTTTCCATCAAAATAAACATCTCAACACCATCCTGTACTGACTCACCAAAACAATCTATAAGCACTTAGCTTAACTCAAAGTAATTCACAGCACATGCCATCTAAGCTTGCAAGACACGTCTATCCCATCCAACATGACTCCGTCTACTATAAACAAGAGATTAAGGGTGATTCGTTCCTCAATTTTCCAATAGACAACCGAAAATCATGATGGGGGCATAAACCATCTTTACCAAACCATAAAAGCATTCAACAACACACTAAGCCGCCACTCCACACTTGCAGCATCCTGGAGAAGCACTAGCTTCTCGCCCACTTGTTTCATTCCCACTTCTACAGACAAAGGTTAGAAAACAAACGTGTACCGACAGTGTTTTCACACACATGTCGCATACAAGGGAATAAATAACATTATACAACTTGGCCGGACGGACAGACCTGCTCTGATACCACTAATGTAACACCCTTTTCTACCCCACAATTAAAAGGCATATTTATTCAAAGTCATCAGAGTAAAATGTTAAACTCAACAATAAATCACATCAAAGGGAGTACATTTCTCAAAGCTCAAAATAAATCAATGCTCCGTGTATAACAGGTTTTCCCAAAAGATATCAAAATTTGCACAAAGGCAGCGGAACTCACAAGGCATATTCCAAAGTTTTCCTTACACGGAAAGGTAATCAAAATAACTCAATAAAATATAGCTCGACTCAGAGACTCCAACCCAATGTTACACTATCAGAGCAAGACCCTCTAAGTTGACCAAAGGCCAACAACTCAAAACTTCAAAAGTCCTCATCGACATCTATGGCTAAACCTGGTCATCTGCACGTTACCCACGTGGAGGTAACATTCAAACAGGCAGGGTGAGTAAAATGATTCATAATAATCAATGTATGAAAATCAACATATAAATGACGTCATAGTCATATTCAACATCATCATATTCATCAATAGGCCTCCAAGGCCACAACATCATAAATTATTCCAAATCACTCATAAATGCAAATGCAACAAGATTCAATGCATGTGGTACCAATCATCACAACGCAATGGACATTGGGTCATCAACCCTCCATAGATCCCCATCAATAGGATCAGTTCTACTAGAGAACCCGAGCACATCAAAACACTTCACATCCGCACAATGGGATTGAAGCCAAAGTAATCGAGGTCCTGAACCAAAGTCTGAATGCACATGAATGCATGATGCACACGTCACAAGTCATCCTCATAATAACATCATAGGTGCATCATCATTCATCACAATCATCATCATTATCAAAATCATATGAGCATAGCTCATCATAATAATCACCATCATACATCATGTCATCATAGCTCATCATAATTATCATCATCATACATCATGTCATCATAGCTCATCATAATAATCATCATCATACATCATGTCATCGTAGCTCATAATAATCATCATCATCAAAATCATCATCATCATCATATACACATCATCTAGAATTCACAGTCATACTCATGTTAATTCATCATATTATCACATATTAATCACATAGAATTCATAATTATACTCATGGTAATCATCATATTATCGCATATTAATCACATGTAATTCCTAGTTATACTCATGCCAATTCATCACAAAAGTCACATAATCAAACATTAAGGCATCGCTGCACGCAATCAACATTCACGAAACTCTGCTACGTTCGATGGCATGTTCGCTATAGGCGAGTCTGGGGCGAGTTTCTTCGCTGTGTGAAAGATTCTTCACTAGGGGAGTCTGGGACTAAATCGTTCGTTGTGTGAAGCATTCTTCGCTAGACGAACAACGCGATGACAGCAAACTCTGTTACGCACCAAAACCTAAAATCAACTAAAAATCCCCACGATTCACTTTCCCAGTGCCCCCAAAACATCCTTAAATCATCCCTAAGGTCTTACGGCGATAAAGGAACAAAACCTACGGTTCATTAGGCCAATCTCGTATCATATTCACGCTCTAAATAAAAAATTCCTTACAATTACTCTACAGGCATCAGAGTTACTCACTATCTAATATTCCTATCCCTTCAAGGTTAAACAAATAACAAATCATGATTTTGGCCACGAAGGCCTAACTTTTCCTTTTTCCCCAATGAATTCCATGGTTAGATTCACCAATAACGGATTTAGGCCACGAAGGCGATAGATCACTTTTTCTCATATCCACCCTCAAACCCCTAAACCTTAAATCGACCTTAAATACATTGAAAGTTACACATGAAAAATCATGAAGGTAATACTCCCCATACCTTAATTATCGATCAAGGTCTTCTCAAATATTTCAGGGAAACTTTTGAAGCTCTTGCCTCCAATCTTCCTCCTCAAATCTCTGGCCTCAATTCTTTTCACGGTCTAACAAATAAATCCTAATCTCTTCACAATTTCCTTTTTATTAAACCTAGTCTTGGGCCTCACAATTGGGCTTTTCCCAACTTACCCTCACTAACTCCATCTTAAATATCCAATTTGCGCTTAGTCAACTTTGTCGCACCCTAATTTTTGACCATAAGATCCCGCCTCTTTGTGTTTTTTTCTCTTACATGTTATCATTATGCTTTTGTATGCGTGTTTATTACGACTAACCAATTTGTGCAGATACAGTTATTTCAGATGGAGATAATATTCATTCTCCTAATTGAAGTACTCCAAGACATGGTCAGTTGATCTTGTTTCAGATTGATTACGGGGTTTTCTATTGGTTTTCCCTCGACATCTCTTAGAAGCTTCATCGCCTACTCCAAGAGAGAAGTAGAATTTCTTTGGGGTTTAACATATTCATTTGAGGGTTAATTTTGGTTTTATGGCAAGAAGATTTTCAAGTTCTTAAATTTAGGAGTTAAGTCCGAGTTGCGAAGAAGGTTGCAAATTCTTTGGATTTAAGAGGGTTTGTCGATTATAGACTATTGGGGATAGTTACAAAGGTTCACTACGTTGAATTTCATTAACTTTACCCTAAGACTCCAAGGAAGTTCAAGTTGGAACCCCATTTCTATTTTCTGCCTAAGATTCATAAGCTCCAATTTTATCATAAATAGCTCAAATTTGCATAAATAGTATCAAAGAGCACAAAGGCTGAAGGCATCACATAAGAGGATTTCGGTCTAATTGCCATATCTTTTTTTTCTCTTCACAAGTTATGTAACTGAAGGAGTATTTCCACTAACATCAAGAGAGTTCAACAATTCAAATACTGGGATACAAGATTTAAACCATGAAACTAATCTTAATTCTAAAACATCAAATACTATTGGTAACTAATACAATTCATCAAGAACTACGGTTGGCCCACGTAGCACGGATGTTGCCTTGCGACCTTGCACTTTCGGCCTTACTTGCTTAGCATGGGATTGAATTTGGTACATCTGCTTGCAGAACCTGGTAACTCCAGCAGAGCCCTATAATATTACACGAAAACTGTCAAATAAAGTTTTTCTCATGCAATTAAACCTACGGATGTATAAAAGATATCAAGGATACCTCAAGAGGTTACGACGTTACGTCTCAAGCAAGGTCTTCTGAACTGGACATAACCATGTTGCATTACAACGGCTATCGAGTGCGACCTCGGTTTTGGTTTGAAGGTGTGGGCAGAGGGGAGGTAGCCATCCAATGCTATAACCACTTGCCGAGGATTCCCAACCGTGGCAGCCTATCATATTCAGAAACCTTCTTAATGTCGTCAGATATTTAAAACTTCCAACTTTTGATCCTGAAACAATAAATGAGGGATTGCATTCTGTTTGTGAAATACTTTCAGAATCCAAGACGGTAAACAGCCTTGAAGCATCCATACCAGAGAATAATAAAGAGAGCAACTCCCAAACCATCTTAAACACATTAGAAGTATGTTTGGATACGACAATCTTGCTCAATACTCCATCGTTCCGCGAGTTTCATGTGTCTCTCCCAATTTCACTTGCAGAATAAGATAGGTTAGTGAGGTTATCAACTCAGTACAGTACTGGCCACCAAACAAAGAACGGGAGGAGATTACAACCTAGTAGAAGTCGCGACCGTGTCAACACCCCTTCTTCTTTTAAAGCCCAGCCAACGTCATTTTTTTTAAGCATGATACTGAAGCACCACGCCTACGACTTCATTCATTACAACTTTGTAAGCTTTGCTTTGAACGTTCACAAAACGGCCCCAGATGTTGTTGTCAAGTATACGTGAAACAAGAACCAAGAGGTTATAAACATAGAAACCCTCAAACGGAATCTACATAATCAGTGAAGAACAAGGAAAGTCAGTTCTCAAACCTGTCAAAGCAAACAGAAATCCAAGAATTAAATCGAAGGAGGTGAAGCGGGATAGTTTCAGCCCTCAGTCTTAACTCATCATCGGACGGAAATTCGAGCAGCCGGAAGGGCAACCACCGAGGTTGTCGCTGGCTCCCTACCAAACATAGAAAGAACGTAATTTCGGACGAAAACAACTAATTTCGGACAGCTTTCAACATAATTCAGAAGCATAATATAACACCAAGCAACAACGGCAATTTTGATCCTTCATTGGTTCATACCGTTGTGTCCTCATCACCGAAGTTACAGCCTCTTCTCAACGGCACAAAACCGACAACCTCAGAACTTAAGTTTTTTTCCTGAAAGAAGAAGAAGAAAAGTTAATTTGGTTCAAAAACAAACTGATCCGAAAATCCATCAAAGAGGTTCCAAACGACCCAAAAGCATTCAATACAGAATACAATAGGGATCCTTAAAACAAGCTCATCTGGAAAAGGAAAGTCCCTTAAATCGTTTTCAAATCTTTCCCAGACAGTAATCAAAATGTTAATGGCTTCCAAAACAAGAATCCGACATGTCTAAACCAAGATATAAAGCTTTCAAAGGCCTTCATTACCGAATCATAGCCAAAACGAACAAATCATTCGAGAAGGCTATAAAAGAAGACAATGCCGTCAACAACAACACAACCAGAAAATTAAAAAATCCGCAAACACCAGAAACCCCAGACACTAAAAAAATCATGGCAATTCCCAAAGTCCCAAATTGAAAACCCTAAGAATCGAAAAGACACTTATCTTTTTGGTCCCGTCGTCATCCTTCGCCGCTAAGCCCTTAACCGCACTCTTTCCGCCGTGAGAAACCATCGCCAGATTCCTTTTAAAACCCCACAGTCGAACTTCCACAAAACACCTTTACATCTCACAGAAATCACCATTTCCACCTCCGACCACCACACTTGCAAAGGGATCGTACATCGTAAGTCATTTTGTTTGAACTTTTGATATCTATTTGATTATCTGTCTTTTTGTAGGAGGAGTGGAGAAAAATCTGAAGAGTGAGAGAAAACGTGGACAGAAGGAAGAAGAGGATGAAATCCATGAAGAATTGGCGATCGAGAGAATGAGGTGGGAGGAGCGGAGAGGAAGATAATGGCGAAGTAGAAGAGAGAGCGATCAGAGGCAAGAAGAAGGAGGGGAAATCAGAATGGGGATTAGGGTTCTTTCGTTTAATATTTTTTTGATTTTGGTTTTTATTTTTTGTAATCAAACACACACATACCCACCATATCACAATGCACCCTCACGACACACACCACACGATCTGTCCTCAGATCAGATCGTACGCCCCTGATTGCACCCACACGATATGTCTCTTTTCAGCCTACCTTACATCACCATGCGCCCCCTAATCCTCATTTAACCTTAATTAATCCATTAACCATTAATCTGCCACTTAACCTAATCTTTTTTAACATAATATTAATTTTAATTAATTAACAATTAGTAACTTCTTTTAATCAGCCTTTAAAACGATTATTAAACCTTTTAAATAACCTTTTAACTTCATAAGCTTATTTTATTTTATTAATATCAATTTATTCAATAATTATTTATTCATCATTTTTAATATCCTTTTTAATAATAGTATAATTGTTCACAAAACTTTTTCTAAATAACTTGTTTTTATTAATAACTAAAAAATCATTTGTTTTTTAATAAAAAACCTATTTCATAATAATCTAAATATTTTATTTACAAAAAATAATAATAACCTTTTTAAGCTATTACTAATCTTTATCTTTTAAAAATCCCCATAATAGCAATAAAACCTTTTAACCAAAACCAACTTATTTAATAAATAATTTATTTATTTAAAATCATTTCTATCTAGACAAAATAATCAATTCATAACATTAACTTCGCTAAATTATTCATTTAAAAACAACTTCTTTTCTTAAAAATTAATCTAATATAATTTCTTATAAAATCAATTCAACCTTTCTCTAATCAATCTGCCGACTTAATCAATCGCGCACGTTCTCATCCGTCAACTCCGATTCTACTCACATATGCACAATTCACACACTCACTTAGCGCTTCCATGCGTTTGCGTATGGATTTATTTATCTGCCTTTATTTTCCGCAATTTATCTTTACTGCAATTTATATTATCGCCTTGCATAGCGTCCAAAGGAAGAACCTGCGCATAACTTAAGCAATTGGGCATATGCATCTCATTTGCATCATACTCCCTATTGATCCTTGATCCCATTCAAGTCGATCTTTTAAGATAGATCCTACCCCATAAGGAGGACCTTTTATATCTACAACTTAGACAAAAACATTCAACAACTCAATTCAAATTATTCAAACACATTAGAGAATAAGATGTTAATCATCTTAAGCGAGATAAAACTTCTACCCCATAACAATTCAATCAATATGTAGGGACTTTGCCTTAGGAGAGATAGAGGCGTACTTGTTAACAATCCGAGTACTTGAGCCCTTCTCTTAAGACGACGCAAAGACTATTTTCCTACAAAAGTTGTGGCGGTTAAATCAAGTAATCTCCCTTAAAATGACAACTCATCTTTTCTCCTAAAATCAATCAATCAACTACCTTGTCCCGTAGGAACTTTGACCACAGTCAAAGAACTCTTCAAACCCTTTAGGGGAACTAAAGATACTTTGATTCCACTCCTGTCAGGATATGTAGGCACAAGATGCGATATCTTGTCGAGTATACTAAGAAATAAACCCCTAGGTCTCTCATCCTTAAGCAGATAAACCTTAGCAATAAACAACATTAAACCAAGAGGTTCCTGTAGAGTACTATAGAAACTTAGGATTCTAACACCTTCCCTAAGTTTAACCAACCCCTGAACCTATAACTCTCTAGCTTGCATTTGCATTGCATTGTGGGTAATTCGATCTTTTTCCCTTCCTTTGGACAAATTAAAGTTCGGTTGCAAATGAATTAAGATTCAAGCTAATCAATAGCTTGGTATCCAAATTTCACCGCGACAGAAATGGCGACTCTGCTGGGGATAGGTACTCCTTGTGGGTTTCCCTAACTTGTTTTATTTTTGCTTGTTTATCGCTTTACATATTTGCTTATTTGCTTCTTTGTATATTTGTTATTTATGCTTTTGGGTTGATATCTTTAAGTGGTGAGACAAAGTTCTACACCCGGACTTGAGTGAACTTAAGATAGGATAGTGATATGTTCGACGAGGCTTATAGGGGGTTGAATCCCACCAAATTGACTTGAAAATCACGCTCAATTGAGGCCCTCTCGAAAGATGTACTGTTGAACGAGTTTTAATCGTGAAAATATACCCTATTTTCGATGTTGAAGCCTATGATATTGAGGACCGTAGTTACCTTAACCCTACTTTGGCCTTTATTAGGATGTAGTGCGAGGACTATGAGGGAGTACTCTCAAAATAGTTGCTACGCGATGCTACACTCAAAAGAGGTTCTCTTGAGAATATTATTAACCACCAAGTAATTGGGAAGTTGATAATATCCGAAAGATGAACTAATGACTTTAGGAGCCTACTTAGAACCTTGTTCTGCAGGTACAATCAACCTTTAGTCCACATCCTTTGGAAATGGGTATACCCTTTGGCTCCATGCTCGTTGCAAACCTAGGGTCTCCCTTGTTTGTTTATCTTTATGTTTCTACGTGCTTACTTGTGTTTGTTGCATTCATATAGCATCATGTTGCATTGGCTTCATGGAATCCTGAGTTTATTTATAAACATTATAGAAACCAATAGGGATTACAAAAGAAAATGTTTTAAAATATTCTTTTAAGAGTCCTAACTTGGATAACCTAAGGAAGTTAAGGGCACTGATTGAAGAATCAAAAGGCAAATACAAAAGGCTTCCATTATCAGTGAAGATCAACAGAAGTTCAAAAGCCTTTCATCAATATCGAAGATCTAAGTAAACAAGGGCTTCCTTCCTCACTTTCCAGCAAGATGAGAAGAGAGATGAAGGATTTATTTTCCTCTATCACACTACTCTTTAGACGCTAATCCTCGACAAAACTTATATTCAAGAATGTCCGACTCGAAGAGCATATCAACAAGCACGGCGAAGGACTTCCTTAGGGCTTTATTAGCTTTTATTTAGCTATTAGGTCAGGACTCTTATGAGAATATTCACTTGTAATCCAATATCAAAAGAATAATAAATGAATTTTGTTTGGTATTCTATAACATTTATAAGAACTTGAGTTCCATGAAACCTTTCATTTCTGCATTCCTGTATTTCGCATATCATCTTGCATTTTTTCATGT